>CAJHNH020008535.1:0-22771 GCA_905116865.2 Candidula unifasciata
TAAAGGCTTCGAAAAACTTTAAAATGTGTTAAAGAGAACAGGAGGTAAATTCAAACTTTTCAGTTTTCCCTTTTTGTCACAAACGTTATTTTAATCGAATGTGGAGAAAATTTTGATTTGTATGTCTCTGTAATGGGAACACTGCATTTCCTCTTGAAACAAGCTAAATTACGAAAAACGTTAAAAATATTTTTCAGTTCATCAAAAAAATTAACTTTAAAAGCAAAAATAAAAAAAATATATTACACTGTGCCAAAAAACTTTTTAAATTTCCCAACAAAACACTGTAAATTCGGCCTAAATAGAATACAACGATCATTTTACTTTTTACTGTATTTATCCGTTATGGGGCCTTTCAAACACTTTGAATTACCAAAAACAAAATTAGTCGTTTTTCCCGTCTGCGGGCTTAAAAAAGGGGAGGGGGGAGGGGAGGGGTCAGTATATTGATTTCCCCTTAATTTGGGATAACAAAACCCTTTCCCCCCCCACCCCCCCCCCACAAATACATGCCACAAGAAAAAGGGGACGGGGTTGGGGTTGAAACCAAAGTAGCATTCATCTTGTATTTCCAAAAGCATGTTGTTGTTGTTGTTTTTTTGAAACAAATATTTTCTTTTTAGTGTTCATTGGCTGCTGCTGCCGGCGGAAAAGCCTAATGATTGTAAACTTTTATACTTTTTTTGTTCTAAAATTTTAATTTTGCATGCACATCCGATTTACAGATCTGTCTTTCTTGT
The DNA here is from genome assembly GCA_905116865.2 of Candidula unifasciata. NCBI lineage: Eukaryota > Metazoa > Mollusca > Gastropoda > Stylommatophora > Geomitridae > Candidula > Candidula unifasciata. The sequence continues at coordinate 741 of CAJHNH020008535.1, forward strand.
GTGCAGAGTGCTGGTTCCTCACCGCTCGGGCAGATGTGTTCCGACTCCAGAAAGAGACCCAAAAAAATGCCAAATTAGTCGATTCTTATAACATACTCATTAGGGAAATTGTGCGTCTAAAAAGTAAAAAAAAAAAGTAAAGTTCCCTTTTCACGCCTTTCGGCGCATCGGGCATATGGGCAGAGCGTCTCATATTTTTACAGACCATCAGCACTCTGTGTGGGTAATGTGTCTTTACTTTCCCAGGACAGCCCATTTTAGGCTGGGTCGACCTGCGACGTCCCATACCACGATAAAAATCCACGCAGCCCACGCAGGTTTCGATCGCGGTATGCTGGCTTACGAGTCGGACTCGCAACGACTTAGCCACGGACGCCGCCAATTATACGTCTAGTCCTTTAATACTACACAATGAAGTAAGAAAAACAAATGTCGTTAGGAGGTAAGATAGCCAGCCATTGCGCTATCACGCTACCAGGCTCCTTCAGCAGATCCATAGTGTGGATACCTCATTTAACTGCACTAGCTCTTTGAACATTCGTACTAAAGTACCTTAAATATAAGAAAAAAAAATATTACTCCCCAGTGACTTTATTTTATTTTAGCTAATTTAGAACCAAAGCATGCGTTTATCTGGGCTTCCTTACACGAAGTGTAAAATGGTACTTCGGTAAACGTTCTGGATCCGTTTCGGATCCATAGACTTGTATCAAACAGGGCATATTCCATACAGAATGTATTCCAAGCAGGACGTATACCAAACAGGACAAATACCAAACAGGGCGCACACCAACAGAAAGTATACCAAACAGTTCTTATATCAAACATGGCGTATACAAAACATAGAAAATACCAAATATGGCATATACTAAACATGGCGTATACCAAACATAGCATATACCAAACATGGCGTATACTAAACATAGAATATACCAAACATAGCAAATACCAAACATAGAATATACCAAACATGGCGTATATCAAGCATGACATATGCCAAGCATAGCATATACCAAACATAGTGTATAACAAACATAGAATATACCAAACATTGCGTATATCAAACCAGGCGTATACTAAACATAGCATATAACAGACATGGCGTATATCAAACATGGTGTATACCAAACATAGAATATACCAAACATGGCTTATACCAAACATAGAATATACCAAACATGGCATATATCAAACATGGCGTTTACCAAACATAGCACTTACCAAACATGGCGTATATCAGACATGGCGTATAACAAACATGGCGTATACCAAACATAGCATGTACCAAACATGGCGTATACCAAACACAGAATATATCAAACATGGCGTATACCAAACATAGCATATACCAAACATGGCGTATACCAAACATAGCATTTAAAAAACATAGTATATATCAAAGATGGCATATACCAAACATATGATATACCAAACATTGCGTATATCAAATATAGCGTATACCAAACATAGAATATACTAAACATAGCCTATATCAAACATTGCATATACCAAACATGGCGTATTCTAAACACAGCATATACCAAACATAGCATATATCAAACATGACGTATACCAAACATGGCATATACCAAACATAGTATATACCAAACATGGTGTATACCAAATAAGGCTTATACCAAACATGGCGTAAATCAAACATAGCATATACCAAACATAGCGTATATCAAACATGGCGTATACAAAACAGGGTGTATACCAAACATGGCATATACCAAATAGGGCGTATACCAAACATGGCATATATAAAATAGGGCGTATACCAAACATGGCGTATACCAAACATAGCGTATAGCCAACTGTGCGTATACCAATCATGGCATATGCCAAACAAGGCTTATACTAAAGAGGCCTAATACTAAATATGGCTTACACCAAACGGTGTATACTACACATGGCGTATACCAAACAGGGTGTATTATAAACGGGGCATATACCCAACAGGGCGTATACCAAATATGGCTTACACCAAATAGGGTGTACGCCAAACATGGCGTATGCTACACATGGTGTATGCCAAAAAGCGCTTATACTAAACATGGCGTATACCAAACAGGGCATATGCCAAACATGGCCTATGTCAGACAAGGCTTTTACCAAACAGGATGTATATTAAACATGGCGTATACGAAACATATAGGGCTGTAGGAGTGACTATAAGAGATAAGATCAGGAATGAGATCATAAGAGAACAAGTCGGCACAGAACCAATTCTAAATTACATACAAAGACAGCAGGTGAAATGGTTTGCCCACTTAGAGAGAATACCTTGTGACACCATACCATACAAAGCATACATGGAAAGAGAAGAAGGACGTAGAGCACGGGGTAGACCAAGAACAAGATGGAAGGATAACATCAGAGAAACTCTACAACAGCACGATGTGCCTATGGTCAAGGCAGCCAGAAGAGCTAGAAACAGAACCTTATATCTCCCTCGACACCCACAGCGGTAAAAGAGGAAGTGAAGAAGAAGAAGAAGAAGAAGAAGAAGAAGAAGAAGAAGAAGAAGAAGTATACGAAACATGGCATATACCAAACAGGACGTATCCCAAACAGGACGTATACCAAACAGGGCGTATACCAAACATGGTGTAAATCAAAGGCTTTTTCCCATAAGAAATAAAAGAGCAGTGATTAAACAGTTTCCATGAAAATCACATCATATTGTAATTGGCATGTTATACATAGATAAAGGTAGAAAAAATCTATTCACTGATCAATACATAAAAACAAATGAGTTTAGATGAAATAAATAACAACTTTACCTCACTTGACTTTGCTGACAAGAGTCTACTGCCTACTAGGATGGTGCTGCGGAGGAAGAGGTGCCATTGTTTAACTGAAGAATCCTCTTCCAATCTAACTTCAGAAATTTGAACTTCTGGTGTAAATGCGCGCGCGTGTGTGTGTGTATGTGTGTGTGGTGTGTGTGTGTGTGTGTGTGTGTGTGTGTGTGTGTGTGTGTGTCCTCTTTTCTAATTTTTTTTTAAATCCCTGTCTCTTTTTCCTGCTTGGACCTGGATGAGGATCGCGATTTCTCACACACAAGTAGTAATTCCTACAAAGGTCGTAAAGCAAGCAGATTTGTTTTCCCTCTAAACAGAACAGCTACCAAGGCATACTTATTTGAAAACGGACGTGTACCGAGATACCACCATATTTTCAACCTCTTGTGCCATATCCGGCTGCAATATTATCTCATTCTATACTGCCTGTTATGTCTTTGTCTCATAACGGTACTATCTGGACAAATGTGTACTCAAACTTATATTAAGTTAGGCATTAAATCCTTTATACAAAAGAGTTAAAGCAACGCATGTCTAGGGCTATAAAGAGTTAATAATAGTAGATCTTACTGGTTTGATAACGAACGTACTGTCTGTGGAAAATAAAATTTAAATTTAAAAATTGTAGGTATTGTGATAAGATAGGCTTCTATTTAAATCTCATCTCATAATTAATGCACAAACTTAATCACATATATACAGATGCATAGTTGCTGGTATTATATCAGCCCTCAATGTGGCTGTGTGGTCTCGAGGCATGGTGTCCGCCTCGAGTGCTAGATGTCACGGGCTCAAGCCCCGGTAAAGGCTGGTAATTTTTCACATGGATTGTTAGTAATTTCCCCCGTACTCTGAGTAGTAGGACCGGACGCCCGTGTGAATTGCTGCGCACGTTAAAAAAAATCCCCCGGCAGTTGGAAATCGAAAAGAGATGCCTAATGGCGCTGCACGGGCACAGTTTGGGGTTCAAAATTTTCGCGAAGTAGTTCAGATCCGGTGCTACGGAGTTCGTGCACTCCGCTTAGATTCTTCGGACTCAGGCTGGAGTTAGAAAAAGAACAGAGCACTTATTGGTTACACCTGTGTGCCATGATGTTGATCCGTCGAATAAACATAAACATATCTGCGTCAATTCTGTCTTGGTGGAAAGTTAGTAAGAACAGATGTTTAGCTTTATATTGATAATGCCCGAATGTTACGTAATGACAGTTTAATGTTGTACAGTCAAGGTGTCGTCCTGTCGTTGTCCTATGTTCTCATTCGTTGTATTCAGACTCCCGAACGAACACTGTTACAGTTGGCACGCAGTTGAACAATAGCATTTAGTTACCTGTTGGTCCATATGTTTCACATACGCTTTGATATGGCCTCTGTATTAACATGTCATAAAGATTCACAGTCGCTCGACTATACAAATCAGAATCATGCCTCTTCTGCCATTGTCATTCGTTCTCTGTCTTTGTTCTGTTCTTCATCAATCAGATTCCTCAGTTACTCGTCGCAGGCAACCTTCCTCTGGTACATTCAAACACAAACTGACGCGATCTCCCCCCCCCCTCTCTCTCTCTCTCTCTCTCTCTCTCTCTCCCTCTCTCTCTCCCTCTCCCTCTCTCTCTCTCTCTCTCTCTCTCCCTCTCTCTCTCCCTCTCTCTCTCCCTCTCTTTCTCTCTCTCTCTCTCTCTCTCTCTCTCTCTCTCTCTCTCTCTCTCTCACTTTCAAACCTTCCTCCCATTTCAACATTTCAGTTAAACACAGAATTTTTAGAGTACTTCCCGCTTGCGTTCTACTCACTTAACTCCCCCTGATTCTCTTGCGTCATATTGGGAACCCTCTGGGAAATCCCACCGTTACAACAGATAACTTTGAAAATATACAGGCTATTAAAGCACTAAGAGCTGAAGCATTTGCTTGAGAGAGAGAGAGAGAGAGAGAGAGAGAGAGAGAGAGAGAGAGAGAGAGAGAGAGAGAGAGACTTTCAAGTCGGGCTGTGACGCGAGCTACGTTCTGTAAAGAACCTGCAGATTGGTGATGAATCAGACTATTGGTAACATAATTTTGATTAATCTGTTATATTATATTACTGAGACGCCATATTTATTCTAGCCTAATTTGTTTTGTGTCGGTGCGTTTGCTTATTTACCTTTGTTTTTGTTTTTCTTAAATCTAGCTTACGACGACTGCGATATTGTCAAACTCAGAAGTTCCCTAACAGACCAGCACCAGTACATACCCACTGATGATGATGGCCACCCAGTGACAATTGTTAGCGTTCGTCTGATGAAAGACCTCAAGGGCTCGACTGGATGTGTGGAAGACAAAACTTACCGTCTGGCGGACAACATCGTTACCTCCAGGAAAGGTTGTCACGGAAAGTTCAAAATCTGCTATAAAAAAAGTGAACCTGAGGCTGGTTCTAAAGGTCTGTCTGTCTAACTGTCTGAAAATCCATGTTTATCTTCATCAAACGTTTGTCTGCCTGTCTGTATGTAAGGAACCCTCTTAGTACGCCTCTAGTGGTGATTTGGGCATATAGGACCAAATCTATATTTGTATACCAACTGGCACTCAGTGGATGATATAGTAGAACCACGCCGGCGGCCTTTATCTCCCAGGACTTTACCTGGAAATTTGTAAGACCGCCTTGAGATGGTTTCGACAGGGGTATCGAGAGTCGACCGTTAATTAGACAATTGCTAACATGGAACAACATGTTACATATTAAAATGATACACTGACTGTGTGTCCTGGACAACTAATAAACAAGCTACACAATATCTTGAGGCCTCAGAGGTGAAGTTGTACAAAAGAATCCCTAGAATTATTTAGATAGAAGGAGAAAAGATGAAAAGACTACGTGAGAAGATTCTTGACAAGTTTATGTCATGGCTAGGGTTGGTTCTGGAACGTCCGGTAGAGGCTAAGCAATTATATTATTTTAGTTGCGGCGTCTCCGCAATGAATGTTGGCTGCAGTGGGCATGTGCATCGACTACTTTTAATTCAAGCTCTAATTTCTTTCACGGTGCGACTCTCGAACAACTGTCTAGAAAATACAATACCAGTCTTTTTCTAAACCGTCCGCGCGGAAAACAATCTCAGGTACGATGAAAAGAAAATGTTAAATCAAAAGACACCGAAGACCGATTTGCCGACACAATCTCCAGAATCACTCAACGGGTCAGTGTTTGACCCAATCCAAATGGCAAAATCATATACGGTATTTTTATCTTTACTTTCTCCTTGCTCTTTTCTCAATATCTTGCCAGTCGTTACCAATTTCTCGAGTCAATTCATTTACATGCCCAAAAAAAAAAAAAACCAGCTTTCTACTTTTTTTTTTTAACCAAATCAGCTTACGCCTTTCATTTAACCCAGAAAGACTCTTGTGATATTTTTTTTCCATTCTATATTCTTTGCATTGTTAAAAAAAAAGAAAAAAGAAAAAACAAACATCACAAAAAGTAAATGTTTTTCAACCTGGCTAGCCTAAAAGGGGTACAAGGAATGTCATAAGAAGTTCAGGAAGGCGACTTATGTATGTATGTAGGTTGCACCTAGCCAGGATATCACACAAAGCGATAAACAACCGGTGACACTAAGTGCCAACCATGCGGATTAGGATAATCCGTGGAGAGGTCCCATAAACCCTGTTGAGCCGTTAAGTCATATTTATGGCCCGTCTATATTTAGGGCCCCCGGAAAGGACAATTAGGTTACCCCTTCCAGTACAGACAACTGCACGCTGACAAAAAGGAAAGGCCCACAAAGGAAAATCGGAAAACAAGATGCAACCAAGGGCCACAAAGATAAAAGTACGACCAAGAGTCAGCAAATAAACACAGACCCGATATAGTCGCCGCTCAACTAAGGAGCAGTTTGAAGAAGTCAAGGAGTTTTAGTATTTTTTTTTCCAAACATCCATCCATCCTTGGGCCCCCGGCATAAACCACATTTTGCAAATGTGTAGATTAAAGTAGTTCACGTGTGAAACCATCTGTTACATTTCTTCTCTCTTTCTGTAGGTTGTGTAAAGGTGTATCTAGGCAGTACCACGAGTTACACCCACAGGCAGAAGGTCGCAGATGACAGCCGCAAAATCAGATCATTCCAACTGTGGAGACAAGAAGAGGGTATCAAGTGCATCAAAGACACAAACTACGGTGTTAAGGGGAGCGAGATCTTTGCCAAGGGAGGCTGCAAGGGATACTTCAAACTTTGTCTGAACGACTCTCTTCCATTGCCTGAGAAAGGTAAGCCCGCTTGCTGACAAGCATCCATACAAATTGCTGTGCCGTCTGAACAGTTGAGGTTCTTGACAAAGAACCCGTTCCAATATAGGACACAATGGGTTGTTATTTTAAAGCTCCAGCCCAACTATCATCCGGGGTCCTAATAAAACATAACGGTTGAACTGGGTTTGTAGAACTTATATCCGGGTGATTCTTATCCGAAAGATGCCACTTTGAGTCCCCGGATGTTTATGGCTTGTTGTTCGATCCTGGTGGAGTTGAACGTCACTCACTCAACAAATTAAGGTTGGCTGCTGTTAACTCATGGCTGTGTTCGGAAATGTTTTGTGATAAAGCCACAATTTCCTCCCCATCTTGTTTTTCGTACTGCTGTCCCAATATCACACAAATGTCTTTTTTGTGTTTTGCTTTAACTCATATAGCCTCAAGCAACGCGCAGTGTATGAGTGATGCCAAACCATCTCTTAATTTTGCATAATTAGAGCTCTAAAAATTAGGCATTTAGTCGGAGCAAACTAAAGAAATCTGGCTTCTCCAATGCGATTACCACTGTGGGTACGGCAACTTGAAAAGTAAAGCACTCATGTATTTTTTTATCATGATTACATCTTTACTTTGGCATCGTCTGTTACACTTTCTGGCACTGAAGAGTTATAAAACCATCAGTAGTGAAAAAAAAAGTGAAACCTGGTATGTGGAGTGCTGGGAGCTGCCCGTGGTGTAGCGGCTAGCTGCTCGCTTGTGGATCCAAAGGTAGTGGGTTCAAATCCGCCTCGTGCCGGATTTTTGTCAAACATGACCGCTACCAGGTCGACGCAACCTTAAAAGCTCTTTGCGCTACTTGCATGTAAAGGACCTTTACTTGGAGTGCTGTGAAATTGCCAGCGAAGTGTATGATCTATAACATTTCTTCACTCTTTCCGTAGGTTTACCAGAATAGTTGCTACAACCATTGTTACATTGTAGTTTGTGTGCTTCCTTTCTGTTCAGCAGTGACTGGGTATTCTTGAATGTACAGTTTGTTGGATCAGACTCTCACACTAAAAGCTTCAACATTTTAGAACTTACTGAGATGTAAACCTGCTGATAAATAAAATTGACGAAAGGTAAACGTAAAGTCGGGGAGATGTGAACCAGCGTCATTGCACACGGTTATAAACCATAAGTGCTCTGTCACCAGTACGGAAGGGGATAAGAATTGTCCGCCTGTGTCGCCGTTCGCACGTAACTCTGTAGTTACAGCGACGTTCTTCCATTTACCCCAGAGTGTCAACTCTGGTGCCCATTTCCTAGAGGCTGGGTGAACCCCGGGAACTGCCCGGTTTCGAACACCGACCGTGGGCTGCAGCGAGTCGCAGCTGGATTTGAAAGCGAGCCTCTTATCGACTGCTTTAAATACTTGTGAGTCTAATACGGTTTAGCCTCGTCAACACACTATTTACAAAAGGGCGAACTATCCGGATTTCGTTCAAAATAAATGTGTGCTAACCAGGGACCCATAATAATATATCCCTGATTGGAGCAACATTTTGTTTATGTTAATCGAGTATTCTTTCTTAAGCAAGTTTGTGTTAACGAGAGTTTACTATAATTGAAAACCCTGCGAGTAAAGATTAGGGTGGGGAAAAGGGGGGGGGGGGTCTATTTTTTTCTGGCGTTTTTCCTATCTAACCTTTGTTTAACCACATCCACATGGAAAATATACAAAAAAGCGATTGCCACCTCCCAAGCGAGAGGTGGAGATCAATTGCGGCTCGGGGTCACTTGCAGCGGTAAGCTGCGGCTTGGGGTCACTTGCAGCGGTAAGCTGCGGCTTGGGGTCACTTGCAGCGGTAAGCTGCGGCTTGGGGTCACTTGCAGCGGTGAGCTGCGGCTTGGGGTCACTTGCAGCGGTAAGCTGCGGCTTGGTGTCACTTGCAGCGGTGAGCTGCGGCTTGGGGTCACTTGCAGCGGTAAGCTGGGGCTTGGGGTCAAAGCGATCCTTGATAGTTTGAGGTCACCTGCCGGCTCGGATTATGCTCTTGTGTGTCTGTGAGCAGCGGAGCAGGCGGAGTAGATTTAATTGATTATTTCACAAAGCATAATTTATGAAAACAACCAACATTTTGTCATGAAAGAAACTTTTTCTTAAGAACCTTTTTCAAGGCTGTGTACAAAGGTACGTAAGTAGTTAGGTAGGCAGGTAGATAGGTAGTTAGGCAGGCAGGAATGCATCTAAGTAGTTAGTTAAGTACATAATTAGGTGGATAGGTAGTTATTTAAGCTCCATTTTTGTATTTCAGTTCTGAATCTATTAGGCAGGCAGCCAGGTAGGTAGTTAAGTATTTAATTCGGTAGCTGGTATTATGAAATTTAGCTGCGTATCCCTCACCTTAAAAAACCAGCCTCAGCATTTTTTGACAAATTTACTTTCAGCAGTTTGGCATTGCTTTTTAAGGGGCGGCTCTTGATACCAATGTTAAATCGAACACAAGTCGGTCTGATACCAAATCGTCTGCAGTTGTGATCGAACCCGCTATCTTGGCATTACAAAGTGCACTCGTGACGCAAAAAGTTACGGACGCTGACAGAGGTTAATAAGACGCCATGCATGAACTTGTATTTTGCATCACTTTAGACACCTTTTATTTCCTCAGAAAAATCAACGTGCGTCAATGTGTACCTGACAAGTTACAGTCAACACGAGCCAGATTGGACAACGGTGACGGACAAAGATGGCAATTCCGTTAACATTACAGAATTCACACTGGTGACGGAGTACTCCAGAAATGTCTGCATCAAAGGAAAAAACTATTACATCAGTGAATCCAACAAAGTTAATGCCAAAAACGGCTGCCAAGCAAAAATACGTGTCTGCTACAAGTCGTAGTGACAGCACTAGAAGCTGCTGCTCCCTGATGATGTCATCTTCTGGATGTATTAAAAACAGTAAATATATTTTTTTTGTATTTATTGCATTTTTAAAGACTCAAATAGTTGGGGCATACAGAGACAATGGCAGGTGACAGAGAAGCAAATACTGTGTACACAAGGGCGTTAAATGGCCGTAGACTACAAGGCAGACCAAGCAGATAAAATCCAAGCAGTTATGGTGCAATTATCGTGCTTTAATAATATCCTACCCCAAACAGGGTAAATCCACAGGTCAGAAAACAGTCTAATATTTCAGGGGTGAAAGATAGGCTGCATGCAGTCGTAGGACCTAGACTGCACTCTCTCTTGGGACGTAGGTGGGTTGGGGTTAAGGCCAGTTCTAGATGTTTTGGGGTCGTTAAAACCATTAGAAAGCCGAGAAACCCAGTCTTACCACCCTCTAAAATGTTGGACTGTCGTGCGACGTCATCTGGGGTAGGATATTAATGAAGCACCCAATTATGTACTCTTTTCGTCTTTCCGTACCCACAGCGAATTGCTTTATTAATATCCTACCTCTAGATGACGTCACAGAACAGTCCAACATTTCAGAGGATGCTAAGACTGGGTTTCCCGGCTTTCTTATGCTTTTAACAAACCCAAAACATCTATAATTCGCCCAAATCCCAACCCACCTTTGTCTCACGAGAGAGTGTAGTCTAGGTCCCACGACTGCAAGCAGCCTTGGTCCCACGACTGCATGTAGCCTATCTACCACTACTTGAAATATTAGACTTTCCGGTGACCTGTGGATTTCCCGTTTGTGGCAGGATTTTAATAAAGCACCCACAACGACTCCATTTTCCTCTTTCTGGATGGATTACGTTAATAGAAAGCTGCATTGCAACGACACTCAGATTGTCAAGTTGATTGTTCATTGCTGTTTCAAGAAGTGTGTAGTCCAGTCAGTGTCCTCAGCCTCACCAGTTTATCCAGAGATCAGTGACAACAACCACCTCATTAAGAACACAACATGAATACTGACTTAGTTACCTTTCGCTCTGTCCAATTTAAACTGGTATCTCGCATATAAAGCACAGTACAACAAGTATTCTCAGCCTCACGATCTTTCAATACAGGGTTACTTCTGGTTCAGCCAACTTCCTTCCATTCAAGGTACTTGCTCCCACTGTCATCGATCACTGTCCACGAAAGACACTCTTCTCATTCAACTCGACCTGTGTCTCGCACTGTCAAAACACCAGCTGAACATTCCTACTTCTTTATCTTCCATCCTTTCTCTCTGTTTACGGATTTTCAACTTCTAATCGCTCATTCGAACACGAGAAAACCCAAGCTTTTTTCGTTTGCGCTTTCCTGTGTTTCCTTTTAACTAATCCTTGACCTTTACCTTGTCAGCCTAGGAAACTCCTTCTACGCCATTAGGTTTCTCCACTCATTACAGTTGGCACTTAAAGCCACCCCGACATACATTATTATTTTTTTAAAATCACTTTCCGTCCTTTTTAGGACGAAATTTTTCGTTATTTGAAACCCTACGCTGGCTCTCGCCAGGGGCCGCAATATAGCCTGGCCATAAATATGGCCTAAAGGCTGAACGCGGTTTCTGGGACCTCTTCACGGTGATCCTCACCCACATGGTGGCACATTGTGTCATCGGGTGTTTATCGATTTTGTGATGTCCTTGTGGGGTAGAAAGTGAATCAGTCAGACTCACATACATTGAGACTTATTTTTCAGCGTTCTCTCTATAATTTTATAAACTAACGGGTGATCGATAGGTGATATATTCAGTATTATGCTAGCCTCTTAACGCATGAAGGTCTTGCAAGTAACACTATTATTAGGTTTACCACTCATTACAGTTGGTACTCGCCTTTGTGTCACAGGGGCCCTCACTGAAAGCAAAGAATAGTGACACTGCACCCTACCAGGCATGTCGTAAGAGGCGACTAAGGGTAGGGTTGGGCTTGAGGTTGGCTACCTCATCCTGTAAAAAGTCATAGCCAACAAAAAACCAACCAACCATGGGTAATGTCAAAAATGGGGAAGAGAGCAAATAAAATCCAGCCAACCAAGGATGAGGGGACGGCTCTTCAAATAGAAGAAGTATGACACGTGTTGAGAAAGCCGTAAGGAGTCCGGATTCGTTGACTTCCCTCCTCTCAGCTAGGAAACCCTCCAGAATTGGCACCTGGATGTAGAACTCTCTATGATATAGGGAGAACAATGACAGTAGCAAGGAAATGAAACTTAATAGAATTAGTATTTTGGGGTTATGTGAAACTAGAATGGACTGGGACAGGGAAAAGTATTCTTAATTCAGTAGAAACTATTTTGTTCTCGGACAACACAGAGGAAAATTCGCGCGCACAGTGAAGAGTGGCCCTGATTCTCTCAAAAGACGCAGACAGGGCACTAATTGAATGGGAAGCTGTGAGTCCCAGAATAATACGAGCATCTTTTAGAACAGTAAGACAGAAGGTGAACATGTCGGTAATACAGTGTTATGCCACCAATAAATTATAAAGATGCATCTGTTAAGGAAGAATTTTACATGGCAGCTTCAAACTATTATAAATAATGAAAGAAAGGGTCAACTTAAAAATTTTGATGGTTGACTTGAATGCTAAGATAGGATCAGACAACACAGGTTATGAAGACAATTATGGGAACATGGTCTAGGAGTAATGAATGAAAAGGGGGGGGGGGGTTGGAGATTGTTCCCAAATTTTGTGTCAGGTAACGAGTATGTTTATTGGTTGGAAGTATTTTTCCAAAATAAAAGAATACACAGAAAGGCAACATGGGAATCACCAGACGATAAGACAACTAATCAAATTGACCACATATGTAATTAACAAAAAGTTTAGAATCATCCCTTTACGATGTTAGGGCTTTCAGAGGTGCCGATGTATTTACTGAACCAGTTCCCTGGTGATAAGTACAATCAAGTTGAAACTAAAAAGATAGATAACATCTTATAGATCATAGAAACTAATATAATGTCGGCTTTCTCAGTAGATAACAGAAAATTAAGGAACAGTTTCTCAGTTACGGTCTCTAATAAGTACCAGGTGTTTGCAGCAGTTACTGAGATGTCAACACAGAAGTCTGCTGGGATCAGATCGAAAGGATCTGGAATGAATCTTGTGTAGAAGTTCTTGACAAGAAAGAAGAAAACATAAAGCATGCATAACACCATAAACCATTAGACTGATTGAAGATAGGAAAAGTAAAAAGGCAGAATTAAACAATAGCAAAACTAGAGCTGCTAAGCCTAGAGCTCAGAGAATTACACAGAAGCCCCAACAAGGAAATTAGAGGCATATAAGGTGCAGATAAAGTGAAATATCTAAATGATCTATCACAAGAAGCGGAGAACAGCAGCAGCAGCAAAGAAACCTCAGAGAACTTTACAGTAACACACGAAAATTAGTAGGTTACATATAGTCAGCCAACTGGATCAATCAAAATAGTCAAGAAAGGTACTTACTAACACTAAAGATCAAATGGACAGATTGGGTTGAATATTTTGAAATGCTTCTAGATAGACCAGCCCAGAGGTTTCCCCCAGATATCCAACCTTTAGAAATTGAACTGGATATCAGCTGTGAGATACACATCCAAAGAGGAACTTAGAAACTCTAGTACATCTCCTTATTGAACTGAACTCACTACTTTACATTGGATTTATAGACTATGAAAAAGCGTTTGACAGTATTGATAGGGAATCTCTCTGGAAATTGATGGGGCACTATGGAATCCGACAGAAAATTATCAACTTAGTAAAGGCAACATATAAAGACATGAAATGTCGAGTTATTCATGAGGGAAAGCTAACAGATGCATTTGAAATAAAAACAGGTGTGCGACAGCGATGTCTTTTGTCGCCTCTCTTATTTTTACTGGCTATAGACTGGACTATGAAAACAGTAACTGCTAACACCAAGAATGGAATTCAGTGGACCCCTACAAAACAGCTTGATGATCTGGACTTCACTGATGATATTGCTCTTCTGTCCCATTCACGGAATCATATGCAAGATAAATTAAATATACTTAATGCAAGATCACAGCAGCTTGGTCTGAAAATCCATAAAGGAAAGACAAAGATAATGAGAATAAATCAGGCAAATAGTAATGTGGTTTCTCTTAATGGCACCCTACTCCAAGACGTGGAGTCGTACACCTATTTAGGCAGTAATGTAGATAAAGATGGAGGAACTGATAGAGATATTAAAATTAGAATACAAAAGGCAAGAGGGGCTTTCATAGCACTAGGGAATTTGTGGAGGTCAAAAGAAATTAAAAGAAATACTAAACAAATAATTTTTAATTCTAATGTCAAATCAGTATTATTGTATGGGGCGGAAACATGGAGAAAAACCAAGGCAATTACTAATAAATTACAGACATTCATTAACTGATGCCTGCGCAGAATAGAGGGAATAAAATGGTTTGATAGAATAACTAATGTAGAACTATGGGAGAGAACAAAACAGGCTCCAGTGGATCAGGAGGTGAGGAAAAGACGCTGGCGTTGGATAGGGCACACACTGAGAAAACAGAAGAACAGCATAACTAGAATGTCTTTGCATTGGGACCCACAGAGGCATAGGAATAAAGGAAGGCCAAAAAACACATGGAGAAGAGAGCTGGAGAATGAGGTTAGAAAGATTGAGAGGACATAGGGAGAGCACCATGCAATGGCGAAGGATAGAACGACTTGGCGTGAGTTGTTTGAGGGCCTATGCTCCATTGGGGGATAGAAAGGCAGAAGAAGAAGAAATTATGTTAAACAAACACACACACAGACACACACACACACGAATATATATATATATATATATATATATATATATATATATATATATATATATATATATATATATTAGGAAGGTACCGAATAGTGATTTTCACTATTCGGACGAATACGAATAGCTGGACCAACTATTCGGCCAAATACGAATACGATTACGAATAGTGAATCATCATCATCAGGTGTTTTGCCGACTGGCATAGGCGATTATGCCTTGACACAATCTGCGATCTCCTGCAGCATATATTATTTCGTGTGCTAACACACCTCCATGCCATGCAACAAGACTGTCAAGAATCTTCTCTCGTTGTATTTTTATATCCCTCATTTCTTTCCAGTGGTCACCACATGTTCCATTTTAAATCATCTCATAACATGGCCGAAAAATGATGACTGTCTCCTGATGTCTGTGATAAGTTGTCTTCGGGCTCCCACCGTTATCAAAACCTCTTGATTGCTTTTCTTTTTGCTGTCCAAGGTTTTTTAAGCATTCTTCTGTAAAACCACATCTCTGAGGCCTCAAGAAATTGTTTGGCCTGCCTACCGATTGTCAAGGACTTACAGCCATATGTTAAAACTGGATGTATGTAGCAAGCAGGAATTCTTTATCTAACCTTCGATGACAAAGATATATTGCATAAGATGTTCTTTATTTTATAAAATACAGTTTTTACCTGTCTCATTCTGTTTATTATTTCAGTAATGCATCTTTCATCTGATGTTATCCATGTGCCCAGATACTTTTAAATTTCTGTACTTGTCCCAAACTAAAACTCTTGACTTTTATTACACATTTAGGAATAATTACTTTCTATTATACCACCATTACTTCTGTCTTCCCTCTATTCAAACTGAGGCCCATTCTTACACATCCATAATGTCAAATGTACGCTGAAATTCTGCTTCACAAAATGTAGTACAGAATAATAAACATTTAGAAACATTTCATGTTTTGCATCCTTCAGTCAGTCAATCTGTGGTAACTAACACCTTGGAGTGAAAGTATTCTTAGTTTTATAACAAGTAATTAAACTTGTAAATTGTCACTGACAGCTTAGTTAATACATCACAGCGGTATTAGCATTCCAAAAAAAAAAAAAAAAAAAATCCCTAATCGTTTCATGTTGTCAGCATTAAGGCAGCTTCTTGTTTCACTGAAGGTATTTCCAGCTGTACTAAACAGACGTTCACTTGGTACGCTCGTAAGTGGTGAACAAAGATAACACTTGCCAGTATGAACCAAGATGGGAAATCTTGATATGTTTATTTTTTTGCCAGTCCAGAAACGGCTGTAAGGTAACCACTATTCGTATTCAGCCCGACCGAACCTGTTCGGCCGAATACCGAATAGTTATTAGGTCTACTATTCGGCCCCGAAGCGAATACGAAGCGAATATATATATACATGTACAAGTATTGATTTCCTGACATAGAAGCCACATATTCAAATTTAGAAATGTTACTTTTTATGCATACTCAGTCCTACAGTATGGTGCAGAAACCTAAACGATAAATTGGCAACTTGAAAGTCTCAGAGTTGTGGATATACAAAAAAAAAATCGTATTTCATGGAAACATAGACAATCAATTACAGATATTGTTGTAGAAACTAAATGAAAATAGAATAACTTAAGGAAAAAAAATGACATGAAATTTCTCGACCTTATTAAAAGACTAGACACTGGTATAAAAACCATATTCGAGGAAGCAGAGTAGCAAGAGGCATATGGCGATCCAAGTGGGAGGACAAGATCAAGAGACACAACCATAACTGTTAGAGAGTTTACAGCCAAGAGGAGAGACAGAGAATACAGGAGGTTCAATAAACGAACATTTCCTGCTGAAGTCGCAATCGATTGACTGAACTATAATTGTCGATTTATAAGTTTTTTTGTCTCGTGTTTTCATTGTCTGCTTGCACAACTCTTACCCATGTTAACCTTTGAATGAAAATAAAGTTCCTTTGTTCGCTCTGCATTGTTAGCCTTATGTTATTTTTTTTTTTATTTTAACCAGTGAAAATATTTTTTTGTATTTGATATTAATGTGTTCTAGAACTTAACTATCTCCTCTATTTCTTTGGACACAGCCTGCATTGTGTAAATTTTTTCCGTGCAGCTTCAAAGGCCACATTTTTTGAGTAAATATAATGATCTGACTACACACTAATAAATGCGACTAAATGGGCGTGTTCTTGAAAATCCTAGTGAATCATCCTGTCAAAACATGAAATAGCAAAACAGACGAAGATCCAACAAGTTCCGGAACAAGACCGAAGGTCATACTTGGACGAAACCCATAATTTTACGACTGACGAACGTTAAGAAATAGAAACCAATATTTGTCTGAACTTTATCACTCCCTCTAATTTCAATTAGGACTGATATATTTACTGTTCTTGTATACTAGAACTCTGCCGTTTCCTGGTAAATGTGAATACATTGACTAAAATAAGAGCGTTACAGTTTCTCATTTATTAATTATTATGAAAGACACGTTTTATGTCTATGTGTTTTAGAAGATTATTGTTTCTCATTTGTATATTTCGTACATTAAAATCCAGAATAGTTAAATATAAATGAGAAACAGACATGGATTGCGAATGCTGCTACAGCTAGCACTAGATATGGAATTATGATGATATCTTAAGGACAGCGTCATGATCTGGACTTCAGAGATGGTATTTCTCTAATATCCCATTCTCGGAATCAGATACAGAATAAATTAAACATACTTGACGAAGGATCACAATAATTAGGAGCAATAAAAGATAAAGAAAGCGCACACATCTGTCAATCAGCAGTTTCTTCACAGAACGTCGATCTCTTTATGGTGAACATCCCCAGTGAATTGAAAGAAGCTAGAAATCATTTGCAAGAGGTAACTAGCTACACAATGTTCCTACGACTACTGGGTCCAGTTATGTGAAAGCATTCAATATGCTAGCAGTAGTGGCAATGTTAAAGGCATGTACCAGGGGATATAGAAGCCCATAGGCCCAAATATTTTAAAAAGAAATTATGCACTACTAAAGATTTTGAATAGGGAGGTTATTAATGACAAGAAGAAGCAGCTAGATAGATGGGTGGAACATTATCAGGAGATGGTGGGCTTAATGCCACGAAGACGCTATCAACTCTTGACTATACAAACTCTTTTAAATAATTGCAGAAGTTAGAAATGCTATTGATGAAGTGGGAAAGCCCCAGGCAGAAATGGAATTCCTAATGAGATCATCAGGAGTGGGAAAGACATTCTAACGCCAAACATTCGTCAGTTAATAACATTCCGCTAGCGAGAGGGTATGTTCTACAAGACACAAGCATTATAACTATGTACATGAACAAGGGTGATCCGAGTGACTGCAATAACTACAAGGGAATATCACTGCTGTGTACTGTTGAGAAAGTACTTGCGAGAATTGTTCTAAAAAGACTCCAGATCCTGGGAAACCGGATTTACCCAGAGTCAAAGTGTTGCTTTCGTGGGAACCGATCTACCACTGATATGATATTTTCATTACGACAGTTTCAGAACAAAATCAACCACTGTATGTTGCTTTTATTGTTCTTACCAAGGCATTTGATTTGGTTAGTTGAAAAGGTATGTTCAACACACTGAAAAAAGATTAGTTGTCCTACTACTCTACTGAGTATTATTGAGTCTTTCCACACAGGTGTGAAAAGTACAATCAAATTTGATGGTGTAACATCGAAGGAGTTTGTAATCAATAATGAGAGAAGTAGGGTTGTGTACTTGCCCGTATCTTCTTTGGAATAAACTGGCTTTTTATAGCAACATACTTTTCGAGGTTAAGATAGTGGATTTATTCTTTTTTTTTTTCTCGATAAGACGGCAGCCGTTAAAAAGCTCGCAGGCTGAATATCAAAACCATTATCAGAAAGATACTCATCAGAGAGCTGCTGTTTGCAGATGCTGCTGCAATAACCAATCACTCATAGGAGGAGCTGCGATGTTTACTGTCTGCTTTTGCTGATGCATGCTGTGAGCTTGGACTATCAATCAGCAACAAGTGTTAATGATAGACCTGCAGTCTAAATTGAGGATAAAGACCTGAAGACAGTGGACCATTTTTTCAAAAAACAAAATGCAATTGCTGTGGGTGGAGAGGATGAGTGTCTAAGGGTCCAACGTGATACGGGCTTGCCAGACCAAATTATTAAAATATAAAAGTAAAGTTTTTTTTAGTTCGTTATTTCCTTCTCACTTTCATGTCCTTTGTTACCTCAAGTGTCTGTTACCTCGAGTACCTGTTACCTCAAGTCTCTCGTTCCATAAAGTCCCTGTTACCTCAAGTCTCTCATTACCTCCTGTCCCTCGTTACCTCAAGTCCCTGTTACCTCAAGTCCACGTTACCTCAGGTCCCCCTGTACCTCAAGTCCCTGTTACCTCAAGTATCTCATTACCTCGTCCCTCGTTACCGCAAGTTCCCGTTACCTCAAGTCCCCGTTACCTCAAGTCCCCGTTACCTATAATCCCTGTTACCTCAAGTCTCTCGTTCCATAAAGTCCCTATTACCTCAAGTCCCCGTTACATCAAGTCCCCGTTACCTAAAATCCCTGTTACCTCAAGTCTCTCGTTCCATAAAGTCCCTATTACCTCAAGACACAGTTTTTTTTTCTCCTGACCTCAATTCCATGTTTTCTCAAGTCCCTGTTACCTTAAATCCCTGTTACCTCAAGTCCACCTCAAATCCCTATTACCTTAGGGTTTACCCTATTTTCCGTGTCTTTTTAAATTCTTCTTAATTGGTCACTGATCGCTCGTTCGTTGACATTTTGGCAGGGTCAATAATAAATTCGGCCACGTGTCTGTTCCCATTTTAATTGCATGACTAATCCCTAACATTTTTTTTGCCACTTGTAATAACATTCTTCTTAATGTTTCCTTTGGACGTTTTCTTTTTTCTCATACCGTTTGTTTCCCATTTCAATGTCTGTTTTGTAATTCTTTGCTATTTTAGTCTCAGATTTTGCCCAATATAGCTCCATCTTCTGTGTTTTATTGCAGTCGATACAGGTATTTGTACAAACATTTCTTTGAACTTTTCACTCTTTATGGATTCAACAAATTGTAAGTTCATGACTTTTCTCAGACATTTATTGTCAAAAGGCTTTTAACTTCAGTTCCACATCTTTAGCGTTTCTCGATCTTTCGCTAGCATATGCTAGAATTTAAAATAAATTTAGAACTGAAGATTTGTAGTAGGATCTTGAAGCTGTAGAATCTGGAGCTCCATATTTTGTTACAGCTTTTAAAGACTGTTGCTGCATTGACAATACGTATTATAATTTCCGTCCTTGTATCTCCTTTAAAGTCAAAAAAGCTCCACAAAAAGGCGAAATAGACCTTTACTTCTATTAATTTGTTCTATAACATGACATCAACATAATCTTGTGTTGGCATCTTTAATGTTTCTTTTCTCATTACTTATTTGTAGTTAATAATTACAAATCAAATTTGACTTTCCGACCCTGATTCATGGTCAGTCTTGTACACACGGTTTCGAATAGTCCTGATCTCATCGCTTCAACGCTTTAAAGTGCACCTGCGCCTTATTAGAACCAAATTGGTGACTTTCGTGACGTCTGTCGTTACAATTTATCCAGATCACAGATTAATGCTGACTTTTTTTGGGCGTCACGCCTCGCTTATTGAAAAGCACATTTTTTTCCACACAAAAATCACAAATAATAAAGCATTGGAATTTACGTGTGTATGTCAGTTTATAAGTGTATGTATGTATGTATGTATGTATGTATGTATGTATGTATGTATGTATGTATGTATGTATGTATGTATGTATGTATGTATGTATGTATGTATGTATGTATGTATGTATGTATGTATGTATGTATGTAGTATGTATGTATGTATGTATGTATGTATGTATGTATGTATGTATGTATGTATGTATGTATGTATGTATGTATGTATGTATGTATGTATGTATGTATGTATGTATGTATGTATGTATGTATGTATGTATGTATGTATGTATGTATGTATGTATGTATGTATGTATGTATGTATGTATGTATGTATGTATGTATGTATGTTATGTATGTATGTATGTATGTATGTATGTATGTATGTATGTATGTATGTATGTATGTATGTATGTATGTATGTATGTATGTATATGTATGTTATGTATGTATGTATGTATGTATGTATGTATGTATGTATGTATGTATGTATGTATGTATGTATGTATGTATGTATGTATGTATGTATGTATGTATGTATGTATGTTATGTATGTATGTATGTATGTATGTATGTATGTATGTATGTATGTATGTATGTATGTATGTAGTATGTATGTATGTATGTATGTATGTATGTATGTATGTTATGTATGTAATGTATGTATGTATGTATGTATGTATGTATGTATGTATGTATGTATGTATGTATGTATGTATGTATGTATGTATGTATGTCTGTATGTATGTGTATGTATGATGTATGTATGTATGTATGTATGTATGCTGTATGTATGTATGTATGTAATGTATGTATGTATGTATGTATGTATGTATGTATGTATGTATGTAGTATGTATGTATGTATGTATGTATGTATGTATGTATGTATGTATGTATGTATGTATGTATGTATGTATGTATGTATGTATGTATGTATGTATGTATGTATGTATGTATGTATGTAGTATGTATATGTATGTATGTATGTATGTATGTATGTATGTATGTATGTATGTATGTATGTATGTATGTATGTATGTACTGTATGTATGTATGTATGTATGTATGTATGTATGTATGTATGTATGTATGTATGTATGTATGCATGCATGCATGCATGCATGCATGTATGTATGTATGTATGTATGTATGTATGTATGTATGTATGTATGTATGTATGTATGTATGTATCTGGTAATCTGGTAATCCTAGTTTCAGCTTCATAGCAAACGGGTCACCCCACACATGCTCCGCTCCTGTGCCAACGAAAAACAAACGCAGCTCACAGTGTCACGCCATGCACTCAACTCAGAAGCTGGGCGACGAAACTACATCCTTCCAGTCTACAAAATGGAGCAAAAAATGCAACGGCCACCGTCTGGAAAAATATTTGCCACGGCTTTAAAAAAAAAAAAAAAAGTGGGCCGTACTAGCGTCCATTTTGACCGGAAGAAATTATAGGAGGGTTAATAAACGGTCACACAACCAGCAGTACCCTCATTACTATGGGGAAGGGTAACTCTAGGACCATTACATCCACCAGCAGGC
>CAJHNH020008536.1:2500-32500 GCA_905116865.2 Candidula unifasciata
TGCGGGCGATTTGGCAGCAGATCGCTCTGGTTTTTTTTTTTTCGAAATGGGTATGGAGCACTGACTACTTAGTAGGCAATGGCAAATTCATCATCATCCTCGTGTAGCAGTTCCTTGATCTTGATGAAAAAAAAAAAAAACTTCGTGCCTCTTTCAACCGGCTCCTGGATTGAGCAGTGGTTATATCGAGGTCTGTGTTTTTGTGTCTGGAATTCGTTTTCCAGTTATTGACGTTTCTGTTGTGGCGATCATATTACGCCTGAGGTTTGCTGCTGCTGTCAGGGTGAGGGAAGGGTTCTCGGTCTGCCCTAAAAAGGGTGGACCATAGCCTTAGCAGTTCCTTTGCAGAAAGTCGTTTTCATCACAGTCTGCCTGACAGAAATTGTTTCTCTCGTCAGTTCTCCCACCTCATGCACTTCCTACCCCGGGAGTCATTTATATTATGTGTCCATCTTCGTTCTGTTCGGCCCCTGCCCCTCCTTCCTGACACCATGTCTTCTGCTAATACTTTGTTTTCACTCTGCCGTGGCGTTTGAGATGGCCCTAATATTCTGGCTTCCAAGACAAGATGCTGTTTAGTAACCTGTCTTCCTTGAATTTCGGGTGTTTTAGACTGTTTGCATTTCTTTTCTACGTTGTCTATATTGTTCTGAGAATCTTTCTATAACATTTCAGCTAAGAATCCTCAAATAATGGCAAACTACTGAATGTAAATGGAAAGGATGATCCTGGCTTTCGAACATATTGCATAAGACGAATTTTACGAATTTGTGATTTAGAACACAAATATGTAAGAGAGAAACACTTCGGAAGGACATCAGCAGCCTCTATGGTGCTTTCTTAATATCCTACCCCAAACAGGGAAAATCCACAGGTTACAGGACAGTCTAATATTTCAGGGGGTGGTAGATAGACTGCATGCAGTCGTGGGACCTAGGCTGCATGCAGTCGTGGGACCTAGGCTGCATGCAGTCGTGGGACCTAGGCTGCACTCTCTAGTGGGTTGGGGTTTGGGCCAGTTCTAGATGTTCTGGGGTCGTTAGGGACATTATAAGGCCGGGAAACCCAGTCTTGCCACCCTCTAAAGTGTTGCACTATCCTGTGACGTCATCTGGGGTAGGATTTTACAAAAGAATTGTCTCTATTAGCAGTGGTGAGACGCTGCAAGCTAGTTTTATTCAGGTACTACGTGGTGAGAAATGGTTCGACTGCAAAGGCTGTATTAAAAAAAAAAACATCACTGAGAGGGGGTGGAGGGATTAGTCGAAAAAGAGGAGGCAAAGAAAAAATTGGAATGACAACATCAAGTGATGGACAGGACTAATATACACTTGTTCAACAAGGAAATACAGAGAAGATGTCGTGGTGTTGCTAATGCTTCCATCGATAAACCCCCACAGCTCTAAGGGGTCACATGGTTATGTTACGTTTTAAGACCCCTTTGTGTCTAAGCATTTTCTCGGACATATGTAGTGCTCGTGTAAACTGTCCGGAAAATTTCGAGCTCTCTTCTGTAAAATACAACATCGGATGGCTTCAATATAATGCAATGTTTGGATATCAGATTAGATTACAATAGGGAAATATATTTCGTTTCTAGCTTTTACTTAGTCGTTTACTTGTGCAGGATCACCTTTCTGTGTTTGGTTTAGCCATATTGAGCTGCTAGCGGTGTGAGTTTGATCTCTCGCCAGATCACAGATTATTCTGTAGGATCAAATTTTTTTTTTGTTTGCCTCACGTCCATAATCTTTCAGTTCAGTTCAGGAATTTAAATCATCACGTGATCTCAACAGATTGAGTGTCCGTTCTCCCTTTATCAGGAACATATTTTCAAGATGTAATCATATAGGAAAATATTGTTAAAAGATGTAATCAATTTCAAGTTTACAATTTTCAATCTTTCATAATTCCCCCCCCCCCCCCCCCCATAGATTACTGTCAACTCTAATTTGAGAGACATGTATATTTATATATATATATATATATATGATAGAATATATATATATAATATATATATATATATATATATATATATATATTATATTAGCTGTACCCGGCACGCGCGTTGCTGTGGCATAGTTTGGGCTAAATGGGAAATGAAATGAAAAAAAGAAATCGCACGTGGTCTAATACAATCATTGTCTGCTCAGATATAGAGATAGTCCTTTGATTCCCCGCGCCACCACCACAACTAAATCCACCTACTACTATCTCCCTCATCAAAGGTTTTTGGAAAAGAAAGACACATGGAAATCGCACGTGTCTAATACAGTTAATGTCACGCATAATCACATTCTCTGAAACGGAGATAGCGATAGTCCTGGTTTTCAACTTTCAATAGAACACGGCACCTTTATAATTTTGTGTTTATTATATTAGTGGGTCGTGTTAAATGGTGTTATTAGCACAATAACAAAAAATGGTTTATTTAGTTAGGTTATCACATGCTAAAGCTGTTTGTATTTTTTATAGGGGACGGAAGGTAGAAGCTACAAACTGTACTTGTGAATAACAAAAGAAGTCGTAACAAAATCGAGACAGCGGAGGTAGCGTTATTAAAATATAAACAACTTGGCGCAAATGAGGAACTTGGGCAAAATTCAAGTGTTTAAAGCTTTCTCTTAAATTTTAGTCATTACCCCCTCCCATCTTACACCGACTACTGCTCTCTCCTCTACGAGGATTATGAAAAATCACTAATAACTGGCGATATTTTGTTGTTGCTGTAACTGTACATTGATCTATCCTCTGTCCATGGATGGACTAAAATAGGGAGCAGGCAGACTTTTAAAAAGGTACGTTGAATGAGGCTACTGTAAATATTTACCACATAATCCTTCCAGTACCCAGTACAACACAATAATAACAATACATGTTCACTGCCGTATCTCTGTGTGACCATCGGAGCGTAGGACAAGGAGAGTCGGAATGAGCTACAGAAGATTTGCGTTCACACGCATGGGCTAGTGCTGGTCGCCACAGACTGGTCAGGTTAGGACTGTATAATTTCACTTGCCGACAAGACAGACCGCCATAGACCTTGACTACCGGGGGGCGGATTCACATCGAGACGAACTCGGGTGTTACCAGCTCCTTTGTGTGAACAACTATTACTGGCTGCTGCTACTTTAAAGTGGTATAAAGCAGTTACTGTGACTTAAAGCTCTTGTCTCCAGTTAATACGTCTTTGCCCCCCCCCCCTCCCCCACATTCACCCGAACAACTCTTTTCCTCATTGAAGTAGGTTGGAGAAAAAAAAAAAAAACATTGAACGCAGCACGAACACAGGAAAACAAAAAAACACCAATAATTAGGGAATGAAACGCCATTGTGTAAAACAGCACAGCTTAAAAAAATCCACACAGTATCGAAAATAACTAAATCCTCCTTGGAAAAAAAATGAAAATCTAATAAAATTGTCCAGCGTAACCATTCGCAAACTCGGGAAAGTTTAACAATGCAATCAGTAAGTATGCGAAATGGTCAAATTCTAATTATCAAATATGGTTTTACCCATTTACTTGTTATATCTTTTTATTTTTTTAAATATCCTAAGGCCAAGCATCGCCTAGTGCTGGTTACCACGGCAGAGCCGAATGAGGATTATTATTTTAGTTCCCGGGGCAAAAAAAAAAAAAACGACCGACTGCGGAATCGAAACTCCACGGTTTACCGCAACATGAACCCAGTGTTCTAACCACTCGACGACAACAGACACTTAAAAATCGGCAGACCCAGATAGGCACACACACCCGAAAGCAAAGGAGAACGCAACGTAATTAGACCATGTGGAGTCCCAATACACTTAACTGTGTGCGCGATTACGAAAACACAATTCAACAACCGTAGGCAATTGTTCTTCGCGTAGCAGCTAGATACTCCAGTCTATATCGTTAATGAAATAGAAATCGCACGTGTCTAACACGGTTAATGAAGTTAATGTCGCAGTCACTGTCTGTATAACCCTTACGCGATGTCGAGGATAGTCATTGATTGCCCCCCCCCCCCCCACCCCCCCCCCACGAAGGTTGTTTGGAAACAAAAAAACCGACAATTTGAAATCGTGTTTAATATGGTTATTGTGCAAATATGAGGAATAGATAGTCCTTGTTTGCACTGTACACACGAACCTGCTTCTATGTATTAGTATTAGAGAAGGCGTTCGGCTGCAGCGTAAACTCAGCCGCGCGAATGGTAAATACCGGCGCATGCGCATCGCATACTAACGTGGACTATAATAGAAAAATCACTACAGTTTGAATATAAATATTAGTTATCTGCGTAAATATTTTGGCAATAAAATTTGTGGTCAACCTATCTCTAACAGTTGATGCATGGCTTAGACATTTCAAACCACGGGACAGTTCAACATCACGCGTATCACACCAAAATATATCCTGAAAAATGTTCAGCGAAATCGTTTCAGTAGTTTCGCGAGTCTGATAGGGGGTGAAACAAACACCCACAAAACAATTGAATTTTCTTATATATATAGGATTATAAAACAAAGTAGACTTACTTCGGTACGCTCTGAAGGTCCATGTCTAGATTTCTGGCTGCTTTTGAGCTACTGCACGCCGTACAGTTTACTATTCTCAGACTGACTCTGAAAAGATACTCACTAATACTACTATCTACATATAGACTACTATTACGTACTACTTATACACTACGTTACTAGTAACTCACTACTTACTACTACGACTACTACTACTACTACTCCTATCTACTACTACTCCTTCCTACTATAGTACACTACTACTGACAACTACTACTACCTGCCAAAACTGCCTTTAATCAGCTACTAGAATACTTATCAACTAACAGTTCTCATTAGGATAGCTCTAAACTACTATTAACATGATCTTCTACTATTAAAGCTTACTACTACACTACTACTAACTATACTAACTACTCTACTACTACTACTACTACTAATGACTACTACTACCAATTACTACTGACTACTAATACTGATACATATTACTACTACTACGGACTACTACTATACTACCAACTACAATCACTGAAAACATTCATACAAACTACAGCTTCTGCTGCTGCAGAGACTATTACTATTTCTACTACTCTTAAAGCTACAACTACTACCATACTACTACTACTACTACTACTACTACTACTACTACTACTACTACTACTACTACTATACTATACACTACTAATGCTACTACTACTACTACTACACTACTACTATTAATACTACTACTATTAATACTACTACGACACTACTGATGATACTACTACTACAATCACACTACAAATACTACAACTCCTACAACAACTACTAATACTGCGCACCACTACCTCAACACTGCTACTACCACCAGAAAATCAGAAATGTTCAGGGCGTCCGTAACCAGAGCGATGCTCTGAAAGGACCTGCCGAGTTTTGAATATTGAATTAACAATCGACATATCGTAGCACTCCCGACACTCCCATAAAGCGCTCCACTCCCATCTTCAGCAGCAAGCGAAGAGTTCCAATTCCGAAATTACCTGTAACTGTCCGATTGTTACATCCGTCTAGCCTTTCACTTGAGTGTTGAAACTTCAGCAGATCACCTGGTAGCTCACACGCAAGACATTCTCCTCAAAACCATAATTATCTATTTGTAACTCCACATTGTTCACCCTCGCCCGAAAGGGACTCACAAACATCTAGCTTGTCATACATCAGTTCACCACCAAGTGGTGCAGAGCCCCGACCAGTCTATCTGCTGAGAAGACGATGACGTTATTGGCCCCTCATATCACACGCTGTGATCTTTCTGTCTTGTCATGTCAAGTCTCAAGCAAAATGCTACACAATATAAGGATACACTTCGAGTCATCTTCAGACTACAAAAGCGTTGGATACAGAATTACTTACATCTGACAAAGAAGACACTATGAAGACCATTTATGAACTAATACTGATAGAAAACTAAATAGATACAATAGCATGTGTGCATGTGAAATTAAGTGTGGATCAGACAATACGATAACCAAGAGAAGATGAAAATGGCTTGGCCACGTTATGAGAATGAATCCTGATATACCCGCCAAAACAGCTCTCACGTGGACACCAGAGGGAAAAAGAAAACAGTGGCGCTCAAAAACAACATGGAGACGAACGATGGAAAGTAACCTGAGTGCGGCATCTTTGACATGGAAAACTGCACTGAAGATTGCACAGGACAGGAAAGCATGGAAAGTCCTCTCTGGGGCCTCATGTGCCACTAGGCATAACGAGAAATGACTGATTGAGACAAGGAGGGGCGTATGAGAGGAAAAGAAGGACGAATTTATAACCAGAGTGCTACAAGAACAGTTAGCTTCCACACCTTAAGGCACTGCTGCGGTAGACTGAGCACCTATGTGTATGCCCGGTGTGCTGTGATATATATTCTTGAATCAATATTCAAGAGGGTGCATGGTCTCGAGGCATGGTGTCCGTCTAAGTGCTAGAGGTTCCGGGTTTAATCCCCTGTAAGGGCTGGGATTTTTTCACGTGGACTTCGACTTCTAGTAAGTCCCCCTGGTCTCTGGGTTGTGAGATCGGACGCCCTTGTGTATTGTTGTGCACGTAAAAAAATCGTTTGGCAGTTGGAAATCGAAAAGAGTAGGTCGACCCAGCCTCAAATGGGTACCAGGATGGGCTGTCCTGGGAAAAGTAAACGACGGCCGGCGTAATGCTGACCACATTACCCACCGAGTTGCCGATTGGTCTGTAAAAATATGGGTGCTCTTTCCATATGCCTCGATACGCCCTAAGGGCGTGAAAGGGATCTTTACTATTTTTTAAAAATCGCTGGCCCGGGGGCACACGCCTGCCACGGGCAAAATTAGGGAGTTGAAAATCTACCAAAGTATTTCAGGATCCTAGCCGGTGCTACAGGGCCTGTGCACTGTTGCTGAGCTTCTTTTCGGACTCAGACTTGAGCTAGAAGAAGACAAGGAGCACTTGTGGGTTATATCCATGTGCCATGATGTTGATCCGTTGCTCAAAAAAACCTCACAATCAATAATCCAGCAATCTTTCGAAAAACATTTTTCAGCCATTACACTGAAACAAGATGGAGACTGACCTATATACCGGGGAGTCGTTTAGTGCCGGGATCTTCACGTGCCTTCGTCTCCCAGGGGGGGGCCCATGTAGACACCGAAAATCAGCAGCACGGCCCTTGTAGACATAAAAGGCAGCCAACCACTTCTGCAGGTGGGCTGAGTGACAGGTAGCAAGTTGCTCCTAGGAAGATCAGGTCGTCATCCTCGGCAGAGACCTGAGAAAAAACAAATGAAAGCCAGACAGTTGTGATATATTTGGGAGCCAAATCTGGCATTCGTGAACTAAAAAAGCCAGGGCGCCCTAATGAAACCCCAAAATGAACGTTGATAAGAGAAGCCCAAAGATGCTGGGCTGGATTCCCCCATCAATGGGATATCAAAAGGATTCGCACATAATAGAATAAGACAGAAGGAATAGACTGCGCAAGTCCTATATGACATAAATAGCACAAACTGAACAACGATGATAAATGATTTGAAATAATATTAAAAAAATGTAGTAAATATTATCTTTTTCGTCTTTTTTCTTCTTCTTTTGTCCTTTTTTTAAAATGCATCCCGTCTGTCTAAAGCTAGTACCAGATTACATCAGTAGATAAAAACATCTCATCACTGGATTGCGCCTCCTCGTATCGCTAGCTGGGATATGAATTATTATCTCGGCAAAGGATAAAAATGTCCCAACAACTAGCTGGAGCATTTTTTTAAAAAGTGGGAAAACATGCGAGATGGCGATAATACAACCCAGAGATTACTGCGACGAAGGGAAAATATTCCCACAAACGTAAATATTTATTTGGGCTCAATCGGGCCAAGTGTTTCAGCTGGTCCTAACAGAAATGGAAAAATTAAGGCACCATCTTCGACTATCGATTGGCTTTCTTAGCTGATCATTTTTCTGTGTTGGGACAAAATTAGCCAACAACAAAACGCGATCAGCTCCAGAAAGAGCTTTGGGAAGCAAACTTCGCCGCTGAAGCACCAACACAGAGCCAACATAGGGGTCGGGGATGTGAGGTGGGAGGGGGGGGGGGTGTGTTCATCTTAACAATACTGGACCTGTTCACGTTTCCGGGCCCGTTTTGTTGTAACCGTCACTACTACTCTAGAACGGTTTTGTTGTAACCGTCACTACTACTCTAGAACGGTTTTGTTGTAACCGTCACTACTACTCGAAAACGGTTTTGTTGTAACCGTCACTACTACTCTAGAACGGTTTTGTTGTAACCGTCACTACTACTCTAGAATGGTTTTGTTGTAACCGTCACTACTACTAGAGAACGGTTTTGTTGTAACCGTCACTACAACTCGAGAATGGTTTTGTTGTAACCGCCACTACTACTCTAGAACGGTTTTGTTGTAACCGCCACTACTACTCGAAAAAGGTTTTGTTGTAACCGCCACTACTACTCTAGAACGGTTTTGTTGTAACCGTCACTACTACTCTAGTGGCGGGGTGGGGGGGGGAGGTTCCTTGAGATGCCCAAGCCTCCATGTTCCAGTGTCAAGGCTCACAGATAGCTTTGTGGGCACAAGTAATTAGTAACATCTGGAGTATGGCACCTGAGCCGCAGTAGCGAAGTATGTAGATATCTTGCCTGCTGGTTTCGTGATTCTATGTTCAAATCTCAATTCACTATGTTTTTAAACACACACAAAATTTAGGGACGCTCTGACGGACAGCTGAAGGGCCAGCCAGTCAGACAGATAAGACACGCAAACAGACACACAAACATATCCACACACAGTCAGCCAGGCAGATAAGACACGTAGATAGACATACAAACGTATCCACACACAGTCAGACTGACAGACGTATGGATGGACTGATGGACAAACGTATGATGGATGGATGGGCAGACGGCCATCATAGACAGACAGATGGACGAATGGACGGACAGAGAGATATATCGCAAGCTTCTTTAGCCAGGACAACAAAGACACGCGTAGACCATAATATGTGACCACAAAGGAATGAAAGCAGCCTACCTCTCTGGTGATATTGGTGACCTGTCGACCCATGGGATCCACGATGACCCAGGCAGAGACCAGGACAGAATCCACGGCCAGGAGCACCCCGATGATCACCAGCAACTGGGTGTCCTGGATCAGCTGTGGGAGGCGGTGGGAGCACGCGGTTAATGGATTGGGGAATTAATGAGTGGATGGATGGGTGGATCAATAGATGGATCGATGGGTGTATTGATGTGTGGATAGGTGGGTGGATTGATTTGTGGATCGATGGGTTGATGAATGAGTGATTTAATGGTTCAATGGATGAAGAGATGATTAAGTGAAGAGATTATTGGGTGTATAGATAAATCCAGAGGTGTATTGATGGGTAGTTTAATTTTTGAATTAATGCTTGGACTGAAGGACGATTGGAAGGATGGATTGATGGAGAGGTGATTGGGAGGATGGATTGATGGAGAGATGATTGGGAGGATAGATTGATGTGTTGATTGCGTGGGTGGTGGGGGGAGGGGAAATTAATGACCTTTCAATGGGTGGATAAAGGGATGACTGGATGCAAATATTTGTAGAGGTCTTTAAATCTACCTAATATGAACGCCAATACACCCCTTAGAAAAATGATTACTTTCATTTACAAACTGTTTGATTTCCAGTTAGACGACATTTCTTATAGTTTCATAAATGTTACAAACGACTGGTTACAACCTTCTGACCGTATCAGATTCCATCTGTTAATCAAACAACAACTAATGGTATTACCCCTGTCCATTTCCACAAATTCTTGGCGGGAAACTCGCACCCATGAAATCACATCAACATGCTTGATTGCCCCGCCGAGGTACCCCTGGATAGCTAATCCCCATCGGAGATCACCTGACTCCGTTTTCAGGCTGCCCAGTCGGAGAGTCCAGACGTCCAGAAGTACTTTAATCCCGGAGCTTTTAGATTGATCTCCCCTTGGAGGAAATGACGTTTTCATTTCCTCCTATTGGCTACTTCCAAATTGGTTATTGCCTTGACACAACTGGTGATTTCGATTTCATTTTCAGATTAGAATCAATCATTGCAAATATTTTTGTTCCTTTTTACAGGAAAAAACGTTTTTTTTTCCCCCACTCTCCCCGGCAAGCTCACTTTTTCATCATCATCGTGCAGCTGGTATCTTTTGCAGAACGTCGCTCTCATCACGGTCTGCCTGGGAGGGGGAGGGAGGTAACTCGGTTTCATGTCAGCTATCCCGCCTCGTGCACTTACTAGCCAAGTTGTCACTTACATCCTGCACCCATTTTCTTTCTGGTCGACCCCTGCCCACTTTCCTGATACCGGCTCTTGTGCTACTATACCTACAACCCACCGTGGCGCTTGATGTGGTCAAATATTTTGGTTACTGAGACAAGATATTGTTTCCTTTGATGTTCAGATCTTTTAGAATATCAATATTCCTTTTCTTCTTTGTCCATGGTCTTCAAGGAACCTTTCCTAGCATTTCAGCTCAAAATTGCCATTCTTTGTGAATGCGAGATAGTCAACGGCTCACATCCATGTGTGGCTATAGGGAAGTCACATGCTCTCAGACTTTAGACTTTGATTTCCTTGCTGATGCTCAACCATAAACTTGTACTATTCTTTAACAACTCATTTATATGTCTGTCTACTGGCCTGCCTGCCTGCCTGCCTGCCTGCCTGTCTGCCTGTCTGTCTGTCTGTCTGTCTGTCTGTCTGTCTGTCTGTCTGTCTGTCTGTCTGTCTGTCTGTCTGTCTGTCTGTCTGTCTGTCTGTCTGTCTGTCTGTCTGTCTGTCTGTCTGTCTGTCTGTCTGTCTGTCTGTCTGTCTGTCTGTCTGTCTGTCTGTCTGTCTGTCTGTCTGTCTGTCTGTCTGTCTGTCTGTCTGTCTGTCTGTCTGTCTGTCTGCCGGCCTGTCTGTCTGTCTGTCTGTCTGCCTGTCTGCCTGCCTGCCTGCCTGTCTGTCTCTCTGTCTGTCTGTCTGTCTGTCTGTCTGTCTGTCTGTCTGTCTAGCAGCTATTCGAATTAAAACAGTTACCAACAGATTGGTTATAACTCTATTACCTTAGACTTGACAAGCCCGTGGTGGGTGCGTGTAAAGATTTGATGAACTCTGAATGTCTTGGCAAACATGGCGCCAAATGCCAGGGAGAAGCCAGCGGCCAGTAGAAAGGCTCGACCCTTTAGAAAAGAGATTTAGTCGTTTTATCAACATTTGATTAGTAAAGTAGCCCCATGGGGCGTATAGGGCCTATAGTAACTAAAACGTAAAGTAAAAGACTCTTTCCAAGCATTTAGGTGTATTGGGCATATAGGGCTAGACCTATTTTTTTAATAGACAATCGGCATATCGCCTACCATCTTTACTGCCCATGATTGCACCTGGTAACCACTCAAGGCTGTGTCGACCTGGGAGCCAAGGTGTGGCTCCACGAGGACCCGAACCAAGACCTTTCAATCCGCAGAGGAGCGTCTAGCAGCTACGCGTCTCGCGGGAATATGGTGACAGACGAATGTTCTATACACCAACCTGCACTCACTGGCTGATGTGATCAACACGACACTGGCAGCCTTTACTTCCCAGCGCTTTACCTGGTTCCTCCATTAGGGCTAAGTCAACATGGAAGCCAAGGTAATTTTTGAGAAGCGTCTGGCTCCGTTTGGATTTGAACCTACGACTTTCAGATCCGCAGGTGAGCGTTTAGCCATTACACCATGGTGGCTCCCTATCAACATTTGATTACCTCCAAAACAGAGATATATCTCACCATTATCAAGTGCCTTGTCGATTGGCTTGGGCGATCATGCTTCTACACAATCTATGATCTGCACCTGCGTGTATCATCACATGCGTTGATTGCTTAGTTGAAGTTTCCACTTTACCACAATCGGGTTTCCCCCTTGTTTGCTCCGTTCCTGTGCCAGTGAAAATCAAATGAAATGTCCCTCATTGTTGCAATTGAAAACTGGTGAACAAGCAACTAGTCCCGGAACAATCTAGAAATATGCGCTTGCAGTAAATGCATATTTCAGTTGCTGGAAGCGCAAAAGCCAACAACAGCCACCAGAAATGTAGTTTGTCGTTAATGGCAGTAGTCCGGCACGATAAGTTGGTTACTATACACACGGTGAATTATTACATAAGGTATTTTACCAGCTCACACGTGAAGCCGCTACGGGTCATATTAAATACCACGAGACAACCGCCGCACTTATGAAAGGCATTTCACACGGCTGCAACCAACACTAAACTCAGTAGCTCAGACACTGAAACCGTAGAAGACTACAGTCCTTATGTGGAAACTGCATTAGCAAAGCGCTGTCGAAAGCAAAAATAATTTCGATGCTAAATATTCTGCCAAGCCTTTCCTCCATTTTGGCCGGATATCTGTGTCTGAATGATCTCGCGCAGTCTTACCCTGTCTCTCCTTTCACAGCTATCTCCAGCGGTCACAACGTGTTCTCTTTTCCTTCTTTTCATAGCTTGGCTAAAAGATGGTGACTGTCTCTTTCTGATGTTTATGATAAGTTGTCGAGTTTTAGCCTCTTTTAAAACATCCGGTTTGCTCTTTTCTGCTGAATTGTAAATCTTCTTTATTAAAACCACATCCTTGCGGCCTCAAGAAATTGTTTGACTTGTTTATTAGTTTTCCAACATTCACAGTCAAATGTTAAAACTGGCACTATATAGCATGCGATAATTTGTTTTCCCAACCTTAAATGGCATGGATTTGTATCTAGTTCCATATAATAGAGTGCTTTCTAGTACTGTTTATATTTTGTGACAGTCTTCAACTTCTTCGCAATATTGAAGAAAATAAACTAATGATCCTGTTTGCGCCCTTGATAAAGCTATTCCAATAGTATTGTACACCAGCCGGCATTGGGTACGTCATGTGATTAATATTCTGCTGACCGTCTTTACTTCCCAGGACTACTCCTAGCACACATTCAGGCGGGTAGTCCTGACAGCCAAGGTTAAAGTTGTACTAAATTCGCTCCAATGCATATTTCTCCTTCTTCTTCTGCTCCGCCTCCTTTTGCTGCTGCTTTTCTTTCTCTTCTTTTTTTTCTTCTTCTTCTTCTTTTTCTTTTTCTTCTTCTTTCTCTTCTTTTCTTCTTCTTCTTCTTCTTGTTCTTCTTCTTCTTCTTTCTCTTCTTTTTTTTTCTTCTTCTTCTTCTTCTTTTTCTTCTTCTTCTTCTTTCTCTTTTTTTTTCTTATTCTTCTTCTTCTTTTTCTTCTTCTTCTTCTTTCTCTTCTTCTTCTTTTTCCTCTTCTTCTTCTTTCTCTTCTTCTTCTTCTTTTTCTTTTTCTTCTTCTTCTTCTTAGTCTTCTTCTTCTTCTTCTTCTTCTTCTTCTTCTTCTTCTTCTTCTTCTTCTTCTTCTTCTTCTTCTTCTTCTTCTTCTTCTTCTTCTTCTTCTTCTTCTTCTTCTTTTTTCTTTTTTTTCTTCTTCTTCTTTTTTTCTTCTTATTTTTCTTCTTCTTCTTTTTCTTCTTCTTTTTCTTTTCCTCCTCCTTCTTCTCCTTCTTCTTCTTTTTCTTCTTCTTCTTCTTCTTCTTCTTCTTCTTCTTCTTCTTCTTCTTCTTCTTCTTCTTCTTCTTCTTCTTCTTCTTCTTCTTCTTCTTCTTCTTCTTCTTCTTCTTCTTCTTCTTCTTCTTCTTCTTCTTCTTCTTCTTCTTCTTCTTCTTCTTCTTCATCTCCTCTTCCTCCTCCTTCTTCTTCCTCTTCTTCTTCTGGGTTCAGTCAGAGGCGTAATTACGCCATGCATGTTTGCAGCCCAGCTGTAATATTTGTGTTTTTTGGTCGACATATCCGCTTTATTTGGGCATTTGTTGGCTTAGTTCAATCTTCACAGCGATGCGTACTTGAACCTTAGAGCTCAGGCGTCTATGGAAAATAAACGTTCGATAGATTTTCTTCAATACGCAATTATTACTGTAAGTATTAGGCCAGAGAAGAAGAAGAAGAAGAAGAAGAAGAAGAAGAAGAAGAAGAAGAAGAAGAAGAAGAAGAAGAAGAAGAAGAAGAAGAAGAAGAAGAAGAAGAAGAAGAAGAAGAAGAAGAAGAAGAAGAAGAAGAAGAAGAAGAAGAAACTGACCGAGCACACGACAGGAAACGCGTCATCAGTGAGGATGGCGTCATCCAATCCCATCATGACAACTGTTGTGTAGACCAGCATGCAACCAATCACGGCCACGTTGTTGAGCTTAGGGCTGGACAGTTTGATGAACCTGTTTAACAAAAGAGTACGAAAATGGCTGAACCGTAAATATTCCAATAAGACATTTCAATATTAGGATAACTAACGTTAAAAATATGACATCAATATAACTTTATTCTTTCACAAATCTTCTAACTATTTCATTTTTTATTCTTCTGTTTCTGTTGCTGCTGTTTTGTTGCTGCTGCTGCTACTACTACTACTATTTCTTGTTCCTTGGGTCCCAGTGGCAAAGTGACCTAGCCATTTGCCCTGTGTTCCAAAGGTCGTAGGTTCCTTTCACGAATGTGTTGTTGGGTTCACGAGTGCAATGTTTACAGAGATCCCTGGGATAATCGCCAGAGCTACAGAGTTTGTGCTTTTAGCGATACTATCTGCAGGTGGCTAACCGTTTTGTTGAGAAGGTCACAACCACATTGGATTAAAAAAAATACGGTGCAATTAAGTAGATTCTTAGGCTTTAACTTTAGACTTCTTCATCCATCTGTACTTTCCTCTAGTGCTTACGCTCTTTGTCGGCGTAGGTACCTTAGGCGTTGCGAACACACTTCGTAATGCCGGGATGCCAGGTTCGATATGAGCATGTCATGCGTTGGTCTCGACATTGGTACCTACAACTGACCGTTTAGAAAGCAAATGCAAAATACTGGACGTCAAATTTGCTTAGAAATACCACAACAGCCAAAAAAGGTGCTGGGGTTGGTTCTGCAATGTCCTGTTAAGGATACGCAACTAACCTATCCACTGTACAAGTGACTCGCACTGTGTAAGCGTTAGTGTACCGTGGCAAATAGACTTTAGTGATCTGTAGTAAATCAATGACGGCGTTCCGTATGAGAGAAGTGTGTGATACAGTGCTAAATGGAGGCTAGTGTCCCGTGACGGGAATATGTAAACAGACCGTTAAATTTTACTCACTGGCTCTACTGAATGCATGAGTGGCGTTCGGCTTCAAACTTTTACTGACACAAACAGCGGTACCTTCTTAATGTGCTGTCCTTTGTATGTAAGTTGGAGGATGTTTTTTTCATTCAACCGTATAATTGTGTGTGTGACATCTGTGGTCGGTTTTATTGACTTCTGCTTTGCTGTGCCAACAGTTAGTGCCAACTCCCCATAATCATCATCATCATCATAAACCACTTCTGCCGTTAAGCGCCGTACTGAGGAATAATTTGCGATCCAGTGCACGCTGGCTGTCACTGGCTATTGTCATGCCGTGAAGGCGTAGGTAAAAAGTAAAAAAGTAAAGATCCCTTTTCACGCCTTTGGGTGCATCGGGCATATGGGCAGAGTGTCCCATATTTTTAAAGACCATCAGCACTCTGTGGGTAATGTGGTCAGCATTACGCCGGCTGTCTTTACTTTCCTAGGACAGCCCATCCTGGTACCCATTTTACGCTGGGTCGACCTGCGACGTCCCATACCACGACAACAATCCACGCAGCCTGCAGTGGGTTTCGATCGCGGTATGCTGGCTTACGAGTCGGAAGGCGTAGGGTTTATTTGTTATTTTTTTGTATCGCCTTTTTGTATGCAGTGCGCAAATCTGAGTACAACTGATGTTTTCTGCTTGCAGAAGAAACATGGCGCCCTTGTTTGTGCTTTTGTGCGTCGATGCATTGTTCGCGGGTCGAGTCAACAACATTGGTTGGGAATTTGTGTTCGTGGGCCGATTTGTTTGTGACGAGAGGCGCACATGACCTGATGCATCAATTAAAAAAAAAAAAATTCAGAATCAACCAAACAAATGCCAAAAAAAAAATAAATGCATAAACATTAAAAAAAAAATACACAAACATAAAGAAGCGAATACAAACACGCATAAATATACGGAAAGAAACACAAACGTACACAAACACACCCACATTGACAACCACACCTTATCAACGTCTACACTTACTTCAGTCGGCCATGATACAGGTTATAGGTCAAGAAGATGGCCGCCAAGATAACCCCACCGATACACAGACAGGTGCTGACGTAGAACACGTATTTCTCGACTGTCTTCAGTCGTAGAACAATGACCTGCTCATCCCTGGGCACTTTCCCTCCTGTGTGAGGTGTAGATGAGCAATCCTGAGCAATCTGATGTCACAACATTGATTTATTTCTTCTCCTTCTTCTTAGCGTTCACCAGCTGTAAATTCTGGCGGAAAGTTCAGGTTGTTCATCCACTTCTGAATTGTAATTTGGTTTCAGAACCCAAATTTTGCGTGCACATTCGTTTTCCAGATTTGCCTCATTTGTATGCAGACTGTTGGTTTCTTGCCCCCCTGGCAATGCTCTCCGACTTCAAAGAAAGCTCCAATTCAGTCATTGCCTCCCAGACAGATGCCTTCCGATTTCGAAAAGAGCTCATAAAGAGTCGACTCTTACGACACGCTTATTTGGTAAGCAGTGAGTCTATTCTCCTGCTTGCCTTCACAATGGGTCTCAGAACCCACACGGGGACATTGACTGATATAAGGCTTGTTACTTAACCCACACTTGTGTATTATGGGTCTTACGTTCAGAATAAAAACAGAGGCGGGGGGGGGGGGGGGGGGGTGAAGTTGAAGTGGCTGTGGAAAGAAGAGACTTGTCTTCGCTTAATAAGCATGTCGTAAAAGGCGACTAAATGGGAATACACGGAAACGGGAACATTCAATCACTGAATCAGGTGTCGTCTGCCATGGATCACCTACATTCTCTGTTATTCTCTCTGGATGTATGCTCTGCCAGACCAATGTAAGTCCATCTCTTGATGTTATCCTCACACTTGTATCGCCGTCTGCCTCTTGCTCACTTGCCGTCAGCTTTTCCGCCCAATACGGTTTTAATAAGAGTGTTATTTCTTTTCATATAGACAAAATCTTTTAAGTGACTTTCAACTAATTATATCATAATGAAATCGGATTTGGGCCAAAAGGCGCAGTCTAGCTGTAAACAACAAGGCAGCGAGTCAGTCGCAGTGAAAGGTAAACGCAGAAAAAGTTGCGTCCGGGAAAAAAAATTGGTATTCTTTCCACAGGCATCAATCTTTCGGTCGATCGAAGAACCATCCTTACAATCAATCTACACGTGCTGCCGCGGGCAAAGCAGTTGGACTATAGGCAACGGCTCTCAACCTGTGGGTCACGACCCCTTTGGGGATCAAACGACCCTTTCACAGGGGTCGCCTAACACCATCGAACAACACATATTCATGAAAGTTATGAAGTAAAAGGCAAAAATCCCTTTTCCACACCTTTAGGCATATAGGGCATTTAGGACTAGACCTATATTTGTATAGACCAATCGGCACTAGATGGGTGATGTGGTCAGCATCACGCCGACCGACTTCACTTTCCCGGGACTGCACCCGGTACCCACTCAAGGCTGGGTCGACCTAGGAATCAAGGTCAGTTTTGCAAAAAAGTCCGGCTCCTTCAGGGAGCGAGCATACGACCTTCCTATCTGCACGCGAGCGTCAAGCCGCTACGCCGCGGCGATTCCCGAAGTTATAAAGTAGCAAAGAAAATAATTTTATGGTTGGGGTTCCACAGCATGAGGAACTGTATTGAAGGGTCGCGGCATTAGGAAGTTTGGGAATCATTGCTATATGGTTTTTATGAATGTTAGGAATAATTGCTCTATGGCTTTTAGGAATGTTGGGAATCATTGCTCCATGGCTTTTATGAATGTTGGGAATCATTGCTCTATGGCTTTTACAAATGTTGGAATTCATTGCTCTATGGCTTTTAGGAATGTTGGGAATCATTGCTCTATGGCTTTTAGGCATGTTGGGAATCATTGCTCTATGGCTTTTACGAATGTTGGGAATCATTGCTCTATGGCTTTTAGGAATGTTGGGAATCATTGCTCTATGGCTTTTACGAATGTTGGGAATCATTGCTCTGTAGCTTTTAGGAATGTTGGGAATCATTGCTCTATGGCTTTTAGGAATATTAGGAATCATTGCTATATGGCTTCTAGGAATATTGGGAATCATTGCTCTATGGCTTTTAGGAATGTTGGAAATCATTGCTCTATGGCTTTTAGGAATGTTGGGAATCATATCTCTACGGCTTTTATGAATATTGGGAATCATTGCTCTACGGCTTTTATGAATATTGGGAATCATTGCTCTATGGCTTTTAGGAATGTTGGGAATCATTGCTCAGTGGCTTCTAGGAATGTTGGGAATCATTGCTATATGGCTTTTAGGAATGTTGAGAATAATTGTTCTATGGCTTTTAGGAATGTTGGGAATAATTACTACATGGCTTTTAGGAATGTTAGAAATCATTGCTCAATGGCTTTTATGAATATTGGGAATCATTGCTCTATAGCTTTTAGGAATGTTTTTTTTAACATTTGAAGACGCGACATTTATATATCCATTAAATATTTTTTTTAACAACAGCTTACAATCCTGGCAATTATTCTCAGTGTAAAGTCATCAGTAAAGCCAAGGACCCTTTTCTATGCTTTCAGGCGTTTTGGGCATAAGGGTTAGACCTATATTTTATAGACTGATCGGCACTCGGTGGGCGATGTAGTCAACATCACACCAGCCACCTTTACTTCCCAGAGCTTTCCCTTGTATCCAATTAAAGCTGGGTCAGCCAGGGAGCTAGAGTAATTTCTGAAACAAGTGCGGCTCTTTGAGGATCTGAACCCAAGACCTTCGGATCCGCAGACGAGCGTCTAGCCGCTACATGACTGTGGCTCCCTAATCATTTTCGATGACCTGCTATATCAGCGGTTCTCAGCTTGTGAGTCGCGACCCCTTTAGGGGTCGAAAGACCCTTTTATATGGGTCGCCTAAGGCTATCGAGAAACACATATTCACTGAAGTTATGAAGTAGCAACGAAAAATGTTGTGGTTAGGGGTCACCACCGCATGAGGAACTGTACTGAAGGGTCGCGACCTGCAAGTTGAGAACCACTGCTCTATGTACTGTTTCTACGGCCCTGTCTTTCCAGGCGTTAGTGCTATATTGTGCTATATTGTGCTATATTGTGCTATATTGTGTTATATTGTGCTATATTGTGCTATATTGTGCTATATTGTGCTATATTGTGCTATATTATGCTATATTGTGCTATATTGTGCTATATTGTGCTATATTGTGCTATAAGAAGGCATGGAACTCACAGCCTATGGCAATGGCGAGTGTGACTAGCAAGACTCGCTCACTTTGAGAAAGGCCTCCCATAATTATAGCATAGAATTGCAGGGCCGTCGTTGCCATCATTTATGTTAAGTCTGTTTCTTCTCAAACACTCAGCTCCCATCACTTCTGCAGACATCTCCACCTTTATTCTCATTTACTTCCTGATATGAACCTTCCACGCAACACTGTCTATGGCCTTTTGTTACCACAAATCTACCTCAATATCGGTAACATTCATCTTCCCTTTTATGCACATCTTTAAATAGTAGAAGTGTGACACAGCCACAGGAGCCTTTGAAGACTGAGCAGCTCTATTCCTGTAAGCTCACAATATTATTTCGATAGCACTTTATTAGTTAACGGGAAAGACTGTACGCCTAAAAACTATTATGGGCTCAGATGCAATAGAACTAATAATTAATAGATTGGAGCCTAAGGTATTTTTTGGTGTATGCAATTTTAACACTTTTACTAATTAAATTACACAGATCTTCAATGCTAAAATTCTGACACAAGTATGTTCCTTTCAATATAGATGTCTTTTTTCTTTCTTTCTGTCTTTCTGTCTTTCTGTGTTTCTGTCTATCTGTCTGTCTTTCTTTCTTTCTTTCTTTCTTTCTTTCTTTCTTTCTTTCTTTCTTTCTTTCTTTCTTCTTTCTTTCTTTCTTTCTTTCTTTCTTTCTTCCTGTCTGTCTTTCTTTCTTTCTTTCTTTCTTTCTTTCTTTCTTTCTTTCTTTCTTTCTTTCTTTCTTTCTTTCTTTCTTTCTTTCTTTCTTTCTTTCTTTCTTTCTTTCTTTCCGTCTTTCTTTCTTTCCGTCATTCTTTCTTTCTTTCTTTCTTTCTTTCTTTCTTTCTTTCTTTCTTTCTTTCTTTCTTTCTTTCTTTCTTTCTTTCTTTCTTTCTTTCTTTCTTTCTTTCTTTCTTTCTTTCTTTCTTTCTTTCTTTCTTTTTTTCCTTTGCTTCCTTCCATGTATAAATGAAATGATGTAAGAACTAAGGGAGGCCTCGAGGGGGAGAATGTTAGACGGGCCTGCGTGCCCAATTTTTAACCATTTAAAAAAAATATTTGTTAGTTCGTTCGACATTCGTGTGTTCGTTCTTTCTTTCTTTCCTTTCTTTCTTTCTTTCTTTCTTTCTTTCTTTCTTTCTTTCTTTCTTTCTTTCTTTCTTTCTTTCTTTCTTTCTTTCTTTCTTTCTTTCTTTCTTTCTTTCTTTCTTTCTTTCTTTCTTTCTTTCTTTTTTTTCTTTCTTTCTTTCTTTCTTTCTTTCTTTCTTTCTTTCTTTCTTTCTTTCTTTCTTTCTTTCTTTCTTTCTTTCTTTCTTTCTTTCTTTCTTTTTTTCTTTCCTTCTTTTCTTTCTTTCTTTCTTCTAGAAGTACATTATAATACATGTACGTCATCTGGCCCTCTACAGTTGTAAATAACAACAGCACTCACCTTGCCACAAC
Organism: Candidula unifasciata; assembly: GCA_905116865.2. Taxonomy (NCBI): domain Eukaryota; kingdom Metazoa; phylum Mollusca; class Gastropoda; order Stylommatophora; family Geomitridae; genus Candidula; species Candidula unifasciata. Next base: position 23,360 of record CAJHNH020008536.1, read on the forward strand.
ACCTGGCTGCAGGTGTCGCACTGGAAGTCCAGGCTGGTGCTGGACGGTTGGTAGAGGGCCACCTGGCTGAAGTTGCCTCCTGTTGGTGGCAGAGAACACTGACGTCAGAGACATCTGCTGCTAGTTTGTTTTTTGGTATTTTGTCAATGTTTAGTTGTTTTGTTATATCTTGCCAGTGTTTGTGTTATTTCTATTTTAATGTTTGTAATGTTTGCATCTTGTCAATATTTCTATTTTTTGTATTTTGGCAATGTTTAGTTTTGTTGATTTATCTTGCCAGTCTTTCTGTTATTTATATTTTGTCAATGTTTGTAACCAAAGCAATGTTTCCATGGTGTGAATTTGAACAAAGAAGACACAAACAATAGACTGCACAATTTGTTGCCTGTCATATTTCGCTGTATCTCGTCAGGTGCATACTACAGTAACAATCAATTAAAATGAAGCAAATAGCTGAATCCTAGAAACTGAAACACAAATTCGAGTACATTTCAAACTGTTTCACCAAGGTAAGCGTAGGGCAACGACCATTTCTTTTTTGCCTACATAGTTCTGGTTTCAATCTGCCAATCGCGGAATGTAACCGTAGATTACTTCGATACGCGGAAGCTTCCGCGATTGGCAGATTGAAACCGGAACTATGTAGGCAAAAAGAGCTATCTGTATAGATAATCACATCACCTGGCGAGCGTTGTCATGAATCATTTGTTGAGCTTTTGATTCTTGAGCACCCGCTGGTCAGACCCAAAGTGATAAGAACCCTTAAAAGTCTAAAACTAGCTCGGACACTTTGACCCACTCCTCACCTCGCACAAATGTATCAAGCTGCACACAAGTCTGATTGCGTCTTCAGCTTGCGCCATCCAAGACCTTCCTCTTTTCAGACTGTGGCCCTTAGCTCTATCCAGGGCTTCATGTAGGAAGTGCTTCTTGTCCGCAACTACTCTGAAATATTACTTTGCTTGCAGATCTTTGAGCCTATCTGCAATTGCAGACAATGCAAGTATATATTGCATTTATACTACCGGGGCATCTCTTGTACATCCCAGAATTATCCGCATGGCTTTATTCTGCATGCGTTCAAGTTTCATCAGCTGACTCTTTGATATGGTAAACATTCCAAGTCCATAATCTATCACCGACGGGATCACATGCTGGAACATTGTGAACAACATTCTTTGTTTCATGTGCATTGCTGCCATCATCTTGAGAGTATTGAGTCCTTTTTGTCAACTGCCTCCACATGAACCCAGAAGGACAGTCTTCTATCGAAAATGATACCCAGGAACCTCAGTTTGCTTTCTCTTTTAATGTTATTGATATTAATTGGGAGACTTGGAACATTAGCTGTTACAATTCTATTGTCCAGAGAGAACAACAAAACAGCTGCCTTTTCTGAATTGATGACAGCACCCATTTCTGCACACCTGTCAGTCACTCTGTCTACAGTTGCCTGTAGCTCTTTGGCTCTGTGTTGCCTATTACTCCCCTGCCTATTTGCAAGAACATCATCAGAAAATGTTAATATCCTTCCTACACCTTTCTCACAAGAGAAATTCGCCAGTTCTGATATCGCCTTAAGAGGTCTGCATTTACGCATTTTCAAAATGTTGGTTCTGTCGATGGTCAAGTTTGCTAAATAATATTTAACTTACACTTTGTCAACATTGGCGCGAGAGCCGAAGTTGCTTAGCTGCTAGACGGAATGAAGGGTATGGGTTCAAATCTACACGGAACTGAGTATTTACTGAATTTGGTTTTCGGATCTCTCTAGCCTAAAACGATACCAGGTGATCTCATGGAAAGTAAAGGTGGTTTGCGTTATGTTGATCACAACAGCAATTTTTTGAGAATTATATATACAAATACAATTCTAGCAATATCAAAAAACATTATTTTCTCTCTGGAATATCAAATAAATGCTACTTTCTCTCTGAAATATCACAAAAATATTACTTTCGCTCTGGAATATAAAACACAAATATTACTCTCTCTCTCTCTCTCTCTCTCTCTCTCTCTCTCTCTCTCTCTCTCTCTGTGTGTAGAATATCCAATAAATGTTGCATTTTATCAAGAATATAAAATATGTCACATTCACTGGAATATTTAAAAAAAATTATACTTTCTCTCTGAAAAATCAATTAAATGCTACTTTATTCTTGGAATATCAGATAAATGCTACTTTCTCACTGGAATGTAAAAAAATTCTTCGTTCTATCTCTGAGATGTCAAATAAATACTACATTCTCTGGAATATCATAATTGTTAATTTCTCTCTCGAATATTAACAAATACTATCTCTCGAGAATATCAAATGAATGTTACTTTCTCTCTGGAATATCAAATATGTGTTACTTTCTCTATCGATTATCAAATAACTGGTAATTTATCTATGGAATTTCAATATTACTTTCGTTCTGGAATATCAAAAATAAAATTACTTTCTTTCTGGAATATCAAAAGAAATTTCCTTTCTTTCTGGAATATCAAAAAGAAATTTACCTTCTTTCTAGAATATCAAAATGAAAATGACTTTCTTTCTGGAATATCAAAATGATAATGATTTTCTTTCTTGAATATAAAAAAAAAAATACTTTCTCTCTTGAATATCAAAAAGAAAATTACTTTCTCTCTGGAATATGAAAAAGAAAATTACTTTCTCTCTGGAATATCAAAAAGAAAATTACGTTCTCTCTGGAATATCAAAAAGAAAATTACTTTCTCTCTGGAATATCAAAAAGAAAATTACTTTCTCTCTGGAATACGTATCATTATCCGTGTTCATTACAACAATGACTGTACTACGTTCTCTCACTGCATTTTTCACACCGTACCTTGTATCTGGTACACGATGCCAATACCCTCTCTGTCTGAGCCTTTGAAAGAGACCGGACCCTGTTAACAAAACATGACAATCAAAGTATGAATATAACAAATAACATCTAACGATACCAAACAAAACATGACAGTCAAAGTATGAATATAACAAATAACATCTAGCGATAGAAAACATGACAATCAAAGTATGAATATAACAAATAACATCTAGCGATAGAAAACATGACAATCAAAGTATGAATATAACAAATAACATCTAACGATACCAAACAAAACATGACAATCAAAGTATGAATATAACAAATAACATCTAACGATACCAAACAAAACATGACAATCAAAGTATGAATATAACAAATAACATCTAACGATACCAAACAAAACATGACAATCAAAGTATGAATATAACAAATAACATCCAACGATACCAAACAAAACATGACAATCAAAGTATGAATATAACAAATAACATCTAACGATACCAAACAAAACATGACAATCAAAGTATGAATATAACAAATAACATCTAACGATACCAAACAAAACATGACAATCAAAGTATGAATATAACAAATAACATCCAACGATAGAAAACAAAACATGACATTCAAAGTATGATTATTTCAAATAACTTCCAACAATACCAAACAAAACAGAATAAGTGAGAACGTTCATAAGATACAAATACCGTATTTTACGTGTGTTTAGACCTAATGTCGTTTATGAGACGATAATTGGAAGAACAAATCATTTTCTTAGAATCTCATGGGAAGACAAAAGTCGAAAAAACAGTACCTGTAAGCAGTCAAAGATGGGCCGTGTAGGGACACGTTACAGTTGTAAATTTAGGTTGTAAGTAGTGCGTTATGCGCATGAACATGAACTCCGAGCAGTTGGAATCAAGTTAAATGAGGATGAGGGAAAAAATACATGAAGATGGATTGGAATAAAAGATGCTCTTGAAAAATAAATGTTAAAGTGAACAATATTGTGGCAGGAAGGAGGTGAAATACTAGGAAGAATATGTCAAGATAATACGGGCAGATGGGTTTTCTGTGTCGTTGGAAATGTGACAGTTTGAAGCAGACATCATGAAGATTCCTCAGAGAGAATTTAAAGCCAATTATGTCTTGGCAAATTTTCAAAATTTTCTGCCAGATACCCTCTCAAACACTATACGACTTCACGCCACAAACCAAAAAACTCTAAGCGGTATGGTAACCAAGAGAAGACGGAAATGGCTTGGTCACGTTACGAGAATGAATCCTTATTTGCCTGCCAAAACAGCACTCATATGGTCACCAGAGGGAAAAAGAAAAAAAAATGTGCCCAAAAACAATATGAGACGAATGATGGAGAGTGACCTCAGTGCGGCATCTTTGACAGGAAAAACTGCACTGAAGATTGCACAGGACATGTGCCACTAGGCATCAAGAGATCTGATGATGGTGATGGTGATGCCCGGGCAAGGCGCTTTATGGCGCGAAATATTCTTGTGATTAAGCGGCGGACAACATTGGGGTCAGTTACCAGTATTGTTTTCATAAGGTATGTTCCAAAATGGTGCAAGTAAAGTAAAAGTAAGCGTCCCCTTTCCACGCCTCTAGGCTATAGGGCATATAGGGATAGAACAAAAATTTGTATAAACCAATCGGCACAAGATGGGTTATGTGGTCGGAATCTTTACTTTACTTAGTCGCTCCTCTTCTACCTTGGGGTGTAGAGGTTTGCCAGAGAGATCGCCAGACGTCTCTATCAGCAGTTTTCTTTCTGGCTTTGTTCCATTCCAGTTCTCTGTCAGTTAGGGACTGTCGGATGTTGTCTTCCCAGCGCACCCTGGGTCGTCCCGGAGGTCTGGTTCCCTGGTTCTTAGCCTCCCATGCTTGCCATGGTGGCCGATTTTCTCCCATTCTCTATACATGTCCAAACCATCGTAACTGTGACTGATCTACTCGGGTTAGTAAGGGCTGGGTATCAAGATCTTGACGTATTGTCTGATTGCGGACTTTGTCCCTTCTTGTCACTTGGACCACCTTTCTCAGGTATCTCATTTCCGAGGCCTGCAGCTGGCTTCTGTGAGCTGTTGTCATTGCCCATGACTCACACCCATAGGTCAGGACTGGTACATAGGTAGAGCGGTAGACAGCCATTTTCGTCCTCTTGCCAATTTCTCTTTCGCTAAGAAACCCTCGGTTTATGGCCTGGAAGAGTCTCCCAGCAGCTGCTTTTCGTGTAGCCAGCTCAGTGGTAGGAATTACGTTGGGATTTTTTTTGTTTGTTGTAAAAGTGGCAAGTCGGCTAAATATCTAGAATATAAGCAGCATCATATTTTTCATCAACGAGTTTTGCCCAAAATACTGCGGCCCATGCACGAGTAAATACAGTGTCATGTCTGTCAGTCATAAATCACTGGACAATGAACCCTCCCTACACGTGCTCAGTGCCCCGATGCAGCAGCTATAAGTGACTACAATAGACTGTTCCAAAAATCTTCCACTGTGGCTCAATATTTGTAACAGCTTAACAATTCTCACTCCGCGGTACGCAATTACTTTGACTGAAGAGGGACGCACGTGATACTCTATACATCAATAGTCGTGATGTCTGCCGAATCACCCGCCCAGTGCCGATTGGTCTATAAAATATGTGTCAGTGTGAAATACGCCAAACGCCGACCGCCCTTGATCGAAGCCATTTAAAGAGTCGTCTGGTAACCATTTCTTCCTAATCATAGACAGGGCAAATGCTCCATAGAGCAGTGGCGAGGCGTGATCAAATCGCACATGTAAGGGTTAGCAGGTACCTATCACGGCCGAGAATGAATCGCGTGATATATTCCTCCTTGTCGCTTCGCTATTGTAACAAAATGCGTGGGCAGCTACAATTGTAGAGCTAGTAACTGGTAGCTTTCCCATTTCAAAGTTTCTGCGCGGAGTGGCGTAAGCATGCGTCGAGCGTTCTGTTTTGTTATATGCGGGGTGTAAACTGAGGGGCGTATGTGTAATAAAGACAGAGCCAAACAAAGACTACAGTAACACATTACACGAATACTTACGGACACTCCTAGAAACTCTAGGTCTTCCATTGTGTCGATGAACATCTCATTTACCGCAACCATGTCCTCATAACACAGTTGATGTAACAGCGGGGCTGTTCCATTCTTTTCCCACTGCTGAAGTGCACGTCTGGGGGGAAAAAATGACAATTAAATAGGGTATTTTTTTTAAAGTCCGACTCGTAATCCAATGTACCGCGATCGAAACCCAGTGCGGGCTGCGTGGATTTTTATCGTGGTATGGGACGTCGCAGGTCGATCCAGCCTCAAATGGGTACCAGGATGTGCTGTCCTGGGAAAGTAGAGACAGCCGGCGTAATGCTGACCACATTACCCACCAAGTACTGATGGTCTGTAGAAATATGGGTGCTCTTCCCATATGCCCGATACGCCTAAAGGCGTGGAGAGGGATCTTTACTTTAAATTTTTCTTATATTTTTTTATATTAAAAAAAATGAAATTATTGCTATTGCTATTTTTGTAATCACCGTTCTGTTTAATTAATGCAACATATACTGCTATAGTATGTCTTATTGTTGGTACTGTTTTCCGCATTACAGCTTTATTCACAGTTGATTCTACTGGTTAAACTGCTAACAGTTTTAGGATGAGGCCCCTGAGTATCAGGAAATTTCATCATAAATTGTTGAACAAGCACTTTCAAAAACCTGCCACCATTTAGGAACACATGCTCAATAAAAAATACTCTTTCTCCAATAGTTAACACCGTTATAGCTAAGATCGATTACTAAAACACCGGTATATAGCAGTGATATTCCAAACTAACGGTTAAATGGAGCTTGAAATATGACGTAATACACAAATTTAATTACGGTAGGCAAAAAAAAAATTTGATTTTACAAAGTCCACAGTCATTAAGCAAACACACTACATACATTTAACTATAATGTCTTTACACTGGAACCACAGGGGAATAGAACTAAAGGCAGACACAAAAAAACAAAACAAAGAGAAGGCGGCTTTGTAGTCAAATTTAAAACGTTTAGGAGGACATGGGGTGGGCTGTATGCAATAATGAAACACAGAAGGACTCTGCATGAGTTGGTTGAGGACCAATGTTACATTGGGGGATAGAAGGCAGAAGAATAATATACATTAAATTTATACATGGAAGACATGGGAGGCTAAGAACCAGGAAACCTGACCTCCAGGTCGACCCAGGGTCCGCTGGGAAGACAACATCCGACAGTCCTTGATGACCGAGGACTGGAATGAAACAAAGCCAGAAAGAAAACTGCTGATAGAGACGTCTGGCGATCTCTCTGGCAACCCTTTACACCGCAAGGTAAAAGAGGAGCCACTAAGTAAGTCACTATTTTTCTTCTTCTTTATTACCATCGTCATCATCTTCTCTGCTCTCGCTTACAAGGACTGTTAGTTTGTTTCTTTGTGGTTTACAGCAAAGATGTGATATCTACGCCCTTCGGCTCAATACACTTGATTTCTGCAGACCCTGGTTTAATCTCTTTCACCTCGTGCTGATTAAGGAACAGTGGGTCTATTTTTTTTTTTTTTTCCACAGTAAAAACGGTAAAGGTAAGGTTGGGAGATGTGAACCAGCGTCATTGCACACGGTTCTAAACCATTAGTGCTCTGACACCTGTACGGACAGCAGATAAGAAACTGTCCGCTGTCGCCGTCCGTACGCAACTCCGTAGCTACAGCGACATTCCTCTATTTACCCCAAAGTCCTAACTCCTGTACCCATTTCTTACAGACTGGGTGAACCGCCCAGTTTCAAACACCGGCCGTGGGCTGCAGCGAGTAGCAGCTGGATTTGAAAGCGAGTCTCACAACGACTTCGCTATCGCAGCCCTACAGTAAAAAGGCCCCCCGAACTCGAACCGGGATGTTCTTGTTGTTTTTGTTGCTGTATCAGTACTACTTTCCTTTATCAGGTTTAGTTAAGACTAGCAGGCAACACATACATGTTTGTTTGCGTTCACCTGCTGTGACTCCCGCTAAAAGTTCTGGCTGTTCGTCCACCTGGACTCGGACTTTGTGCCAACACCTGAATTTTGCGTGTACATCCGTTTTACTGGCTTAATTTTGTGCAACATGTTGTTCCTTGCCTGTTGCGCAGATATACTCCGACTTGCAAGGAAAACATAGATCCTATGGCTAGGATGACTGCAGCCATGCAAACAGATGTGACAGGAAGCAAATATAAAACAAAACAATCACTGCCCTTCTCTCTCTCTCTCTCTCTCTCTCTCTCTCTCTCTCTCTCTCTCTCTCTCTCTCTCTCTATCTCTATCTCTCTCTCTCTCTATCTCTATCCCTCTCTATCTCTCTCTCTATCTATCTCTCTCTATATCTCTCTCTCTCTCTATCTCCCCCTTTCTCTCTCTCCACGTGCTCTCCTCCTTTCGGACTCCATTCAATTAAATCCCATCTAGACAGGCATGTCTTTTCTGGCACCATCTACCCGATGCATTTTCCTGTCCTGGCGTTGATTTCCCAATGGTATTGCTTGGCTCTCCCTGCTCCCTGTCATGGTACGCCGTTATTGCATGTAGCCACAAGGCGACTTTCACATATTTTATGTCCATGTTTACTGATTACCCTGCTTGCATGGCCCCTAACATTGGCCATCGCCTGGTGCTCGCTGTACTCCTGATTCTAGTGTGACACTCACAGAATTGAGGATATAAAGCACAGATTTCTAAACTGGCTTTCGTCTACTGCCCCCCCCCCCCTCCCCCAATCCCCTATTTTAAATTAACATGTATACAGTGTCCCTCCCCTGAAATCTGCTTTATGCAATCGAAGTAACAGGAAGATAAAATTATGAAACTGGAAAATGAAGTAATCATCATAAAGTTAACTCTTAGTTGACCCCAGGTTTTCACAGAAGATACTAAAGTGACGATGAGAGGTAGTAAACAGGACGTATACAAAACAGGACGTATACAAAACAGGACGTATACCAAACAGGACGTATACGAAACAGTACGAATACCAAACAGTACTTATACTAAACAGTACGTATGCCAAACGAATTTTCCAATATGAAATAAAGGGTGAATGATTGATCCGATCCGGTGAGATCCTACTGTTATTGGCATGTTATACATGTTGGGGTTGCATAAAATATTGTATGTACTGCCTAATACTAATATACACAAATACAAACGCAAGTAGATAAATTCAATGAAAATGTGCCTTTTCAAGAAGAGACGAATGTCTACTAGAATGGTGCTGAGAACTAAGGAAGAGAAGATGTT
>CAJHNH020008536.1:40000-57500 GCA_905116865.2 Candidula unifasciata
TTCCACTAATGATCTTCCTCCATATCACTGTCTTAGGCCATCCATCGTCGTTTCTCTTGGTCTGCCTCTGCATCTTCTACCAATGATCTTTCCAGTCGTCACGATAGTTTCTAGTGCTACCTTTCTCATTACTTGGCCAAAGAACTGTGTTTTCATAGCACTAGAAAATGGGTGGAAGTCAAAGGGATTACAACTAACAGTAAGCTGATTTAACTATAATGTCAAAATCAGTACTGTTGTTTGAGCGGAAATATGTAGAACAACTTATACAATAATAAACTACATACATGGGTAACTAAATGGGAGGTGGGGGGGGGGGGGGCAAAATCGTAAGCACTGTGGTGTTTAGTAATAATTTGCAGTCATTGGTATGTCTTTTTTTTCGATGGTAGTTAAAAGTACTGCTGGTACGTAGTGTTGTGATTTACAGCTAGGCTGCGAAATCTTCGCCTTTCGAACTGACACATCTGAATCAAGCATGATTTCAGGCAATTTTTTTTAAATCTATGGATCATTGAAATTTTGTTTAATTTTTAGTAGAACAAATGAATGAATGAATGAATGAATGAATGAATGAATGAATGAATGAATGAATGAATGAATGAATGAGATTCAACCCCCCTAGGACATCCACCAAGCGAAAAACACCATGTGACACAAAGTGCAACTATGCGGATGAGGACAACCCGGGAAGAGATCCCAGAAACCCCGTTCAACCGTTATGTTTTATCAGGGTGAGGCTTTAAAATTGCGTCCAATATATCGAGACGACAGATAACAGTAGAACAAATAATAACGAATGTGTCTTATAAATCACATAAATTATATTATATAATTATTTTAAAAAGGTTGGATTAAAAGAAAATTACATTTGTGAAAAAAAAGGAATTTGTTGAGATCCTTGAGAAGAAGATGCGCTGAAGGAGTCACTGAGATTGCAAATCAAGCGACCGAGCGCGCCCTGGCTTGGCTGCCGATCTTCTGATGAACTCAACTGCAATGCCTAGTGGCATAAGCAGATATTGACAAAAGAAAGAAGTTGAGGCCCTTGCAGACTGTGAGGCCCTAATCTGCAGCCTGTGCCCAAATCAGGCACTGCGCATAGAATATATTTTCTCACATGGGTCACAAGGACTATTTTTCTGGGAGGTTTTAAAAAAAAGGTGGGGGGGGGAGGGGGGGGGAGGGGGAAACGAAGCACCCATGGGAATGTCCCGAGTACAGTCATGTCAGTTCTTGATATATTTATTCAATCATTCATTCAATAGCAACTAATCACACTTGAATCAGATGTGTCAGTTCGAAAGGCGAAGATTTCGCAGTCTAGCTGTAAAGCAAACACTACGTACCGACCGTACTTTAAAGAGCCATCCCAAAAGAAAAAGAAGAAAACACAACAGCGTATACAAATTATTACCAAATAACACCACACTGTTTACGATTTTGTCCTCATCTCATATAAATAGTAACAATCTCGGAACACCCCTGGAACGGTTTTGTGTGGTGTCCAGAATACCAGTCAAAGAAAGATTCTGATAACAGATGACATCAACCGGGACAGCTAAATTTCTAAAGATGTTCCCCAATTTCTCTCACAGCTGGATTTTCCCGTGCTACGGGACACAGTTTGGCCAAATGGCTGCAGAAATTTGGGATGAACTAAATCCGTTCTCCATTTTCTGTCCCCACATATGTCTTCCTTGACAGCCTGTCACGTCCTGTTTGCTTATTTAATGTGGCAGGATGGAGGTTTTTTACTCTCCTAATGTTGCATATGCCGGTTCTTTTCTTTTATTTCACCAACATTTTATGGGGGGGGGGGGGGTAGGGTTAGTGCTAGTCGGTGGTAATTTCACACCCCAACACCCCTATACTATTGGACTTTCCCAGGAACTCCCTAAGACATCTTGGAGTCCTCGAAATGAGGTGAAATAAAATAAAAGAACTCAAATGCCACTTCAGAAAGCTCCTATTTTCAGTAGACAGAATTCTTGAACCATGGTATGTGAAAACTAACCGCAAAAGGATCAAGAAAGAAAGAAATACATTACAAATGCAGGGCTATTTATTTAAGTTTAAGCAAAGGACGGACATTCTGAAAATAGGGATCATCGCGGGCCAGAAGCTGGCCGCTTTTACTTCCCAGTGCATTACTTCGTACCCAGTATAGGATGGGTCGGTATGGGAGTGAAGACCTATGTTTCTGTGGACAAAAAATCTGCCACCATATGGATTTAAACACAAGACAGTCCATCCTAATGTGAACAACTAACCGCCGTGATCAAAGACTTGGATAACACAAGTGGAACATGATGATAAATAAAATAACCTTAAAATGAGTTTTAACTTTTATACGCTTTTATTTGAGTTTTTTTTTATTTTTTAAATCAAATCTCAACGAACATTATTCATAGACTGAACTTACCGAGTTGCCCACAAGTTTGCTGCCCTCTGGTAAACCATTAAAATCCACCACAGTGAAGGCCCCCTCTACAGCAGCTGCTAGCTGGCTCTGAGAACATTGGACCCCATCCTGGCGCGCATCGTTCCACCACTGGCGTTTGTGACCCCCGACAAGGATCCACACGTAGCGGGATCCATACATGCCTTGTGTGTATGCCTGTCAAATATGGAGATCATTGGGAAACCCCGCACCATCATATCAATTATTGGTAGGCGGAAAAATCAACAGAGGATGATGTTTATCCACACGAAGTGTTGATTCTGCTAAATCTTCTCCCTTTTCGCGTTGACGGGTCGTAGCTTCGACGGGAAAGTTCTGCCCTGTTCGTCCACTTATGGACGGTTCCAGAACTTGAGTTTGTATGCGCATCCATTTTACAGATCTGACTTTTATGTATGCGAAAATTAATGACAAAAGTATCAAGAAAAAAAGAAATGCATTCCATGTTTGTTCATAGTTTCTCAGGCAGATGAGCTCCGACTTCGAAGCATATATTCCTAGCTAGTCGACTTTTACGACACGCTCGTGGAAGTAGGGGGCAGTGGGATTTTTTCTTTACCTCAAAAATGGGTCCCAAAACCCACACGGGGATGATTCTGGTAGATAAATATTGGGTTTATTTTAGTTTGTTCTGGAAGATTAAATAAATAACAAATTAGTAAGAAATAGTAACCGACCTGTTTTTATCCTATGTGTGAAAAGGAAATGTGGTGACATGGATATTAATTTATGGATGAATTGACAATCCATGGATGATGTGGTCAACGTATGCGGGCAACCTTTGCTTTTCATGAACTTCTAGTTCCCTTTAAAGACTGGGTCAGTCTTGGAGCTAGATCAATTACTAAACAGCCCCCCCCCCCCACCCCCCCCCCACCCTTTCCCCAATCCCCACTCCGTAATGGACAACAGAACGTTGCTACTTTTTGGTGTGTCTCAAAATTGGGGCGGCCATTTTTAAATTGTCATTATACGTCACCATGTCGTGTGTACCACAAGGTTATGTACTTAACACTATTGACATCCTTAACGACAATACTGACAGGGTACTTGACAATGACATGATGTTTGTAACTTCTATCACAATTTTAATGTTTCCATTTAGAGCCACTTAGTAAATTCACAGTACATATTGGATGCAATAGCTCTTTAACACTCTGTGCCACAGAGAAGCAGTTCCTATTTTTAGCTGCTTGTTCCCTGTCCAGGTTTCTGCATCATATAGCAGGGTTGAGTGTGTATAACGTTTCTCATGCCATGCCTGCCGACGTAGACTGTTCCCTTCTGAATTGATGAAGAAAGAGCTGACATCAATGCACTCCCCCACGTGCTCCGTCTCCTTCTCCAGCAGCCAACGAAGAGTCGACACGCTAATAGTACTTGATGCAACCTGATTAAATAAGTCCGCCTATGTTTCCAGCGTTTATAACCTATAAGAACGTCTACCCATTCCCCCAACCCCAGTCCACCTACTCCCCTCCCCCACCCCCACCCCTGTCCCCAACCGATCTCCAACCACATACAGTTTGTCTTCAAATGCTTAGATTCCTTGTTTGTTTTCTTCTGAAGCGGGTAATTAGGTTTCTATTCATCTCAGACTGTAATGACATGTTTGTGCCTCAGCACTGTTCACATGCTCCCAAAAACTCTTACACCATCTGGCTTGTAACGCATCAGTGTGCCACCAGTTAGTGCAGAACCAGCCTGTCTATCTCTCTTTTCATTTCACAACACACCGGCATCACCTGGGGGGGGGGGGGGGGGGGGGGAATAGGGGTTGGGGGTAATAGACCAACAAATTTGTCGTAATAGCCGACTAACTAGGGCTGTTTCCTTTGAAGTCAGAGTAAATCTGCCTGAGTGTTGAGAAGCCAAACGTCATGCATACAAGTATGATAGTCTTGTAAAACGCATACGCAAGCAAAACCCACGTTATAGAATGCAACTTAAGTCTAGATGTGAATAAAAAGAAGAGAACTTTCCATCAAAGTTTACAGCTGGTGAACGCGAAGAACAGGATGTAGACTTCCGTACAGTGGCTTACATAGATCTTTGCATGTTTATCTCCTTTCTCACTCGACACGGAATGATTTTAATATTTATAGTTATAGGCCACGAGACACGAGAACAAAAAACGATCACTATCAATCAGCACGTCCTTTTCAGAATGTTGCTGTCATCACGGTACGTCTTAAAGTCTCTTCTTCTCCAGCCCTATGTGTATCCACATTCACAAAGCTCGGCCTCTGCCTCGTTCAACAGAAACATTACTTTCCATCCCAGTTCTCTCTAGGCCATCATGTAGTTTAAGATGACCACAGTGCCTCTGCTTTCAGGACAGCGTGCTGTTTATGAGCCACTTCTCGTCGACGTTCACATCATACAGGATGTCCGTGTTTTCTTCTTCGTGACAAATAAGTAAAGTAAATGTCCCTTTTCCCGCCCCTGACGCACTAGGTATATTGTGCTCAGTACATAATTTGTATTTCTTGCTATGAGAGTCGACGTGGTGTAGCGAGTAGACGCTCGCCAGCGGATCAGAAGGTCCAAGGTTCAGGTCCAGACGAAGCCCGACTTGTTTTTTTTTAAAATCACCTACCAGGTCAGATTTGTCTGAAATGTGAAAAAAAAGTAAAGGTTCTTTTTCCCTGCCTTCACCCACATACTGCTAGACATATGTTTGTATAGACCGATCGGCACAAAATGGTTGATGTGGTCAGCATCACGCCGGCCGCCTTTACTTCCCGGGAATGCAGCCGCTACCCACTCAAGGCTGGGTAGACCTGGGTGTCAAGGTCATTTTTTGAAAGAAAAAAGTCCGGCTCCGCTAGGGAGCGAACCCACGACCTTCCGATCAGCACGCGAGCGTCTAGCCGCTACGTCACGGCTACTCCCAGTCTGAAATGGGTACTAGGTAAAGTCCTGTGAAGTACGGCGGCCGCCGTCATGTAGTCCACCTCATCACCCACCATGCGCCGACTGGTCTATATAATATACGTCTAGCCCTATATGCCCAATACGCCTGAAGGGGTGGAAAAGGGTCCTTTCCTTTACTTGTGTTATGTGGTCAACATGCAACCCATACTGGCAACACTATCTTTTTAAAAACAGTTTGTGTGAGACAAATACGAAGTATGGCCATACATCAAAGCCACAGTTTAGTAACCAATCTCTCGCTGATTGTTTCTCTTTATCTCAATTCAATCTCCAGCTCCGGAAAGTCAGCCTGACAATCGTCAAGAAATCTGTTCACTGATATTCAACTGATTGCCCACTGAAGAAAACTGGCAATCAATCAATCATGTGCCGTCTCCGCAATGAATGTTGATTGCAAGCAATCTTCAGATTGCTCTTTCTCATTCTGCTTATAGACTCTTTAAAACTGCTTTTTGTCTATCTCATGATGTTATCACTTCACTTGTATCGATGTCTACCTCTTGCTCATCTATTCATTATAATTTTTTTTTTTTAACGAGAGCATTATATCTTTTTATGTGACAGACATATTTCATTTACCTCTTCTTTATTCTATTCAGATACTCCCCTAGCAGGTTTCATTGGGTTCACTCATTGCCATGTCCCCAAACAACAACAAATGTTAGTTGCATATATTTACAGGAAGTTGCAGAACCAACGCCGGCATTTGTTTAACCGTTGCGGTTTTTCTAGGCGAATTGTACGTTCTGTAGTTTGATATTGTTTTCCAAACGGCCGGCTCTTGATAACCCTGTCGAAACCAACCAAAGCAGGGCGGCCTGCTGCCAAATCGCCAGCACGCGGCATTACGAAGCACGTTCGAAACGCCTTAGCCACAGACGCCGACCCCAACAAGCATTTAATCAAGGCCAGCAAATAAGGAAATGCTGAAATCGGGTGTGAAAGGCGCAGATATCGCAGCCTGATTGTAAACCACAAAACAACGTAACAACCTCGCTATTAAGGGTGAATTGTGTTTATAAAAACCTATCTCTAGAGGACCGCGTTAGCGCAGTCGACAGGAGACTCGTTTTGAAATCCAGCTGTGACTCGCTGCAGTCCACAGTTCCCGGGATTCAATAAGCATCTAGGAAATGGGTACCAAAGTTTACACTTTGGGGTAAATGGAGGAACGTCGCTGTAGCTACGGAGTTACGTGCGGACGGCGACACAGGCCGACAGTCTCATATCAGCTATTTGTACTGGTGGCAGAGCTCTTATGGTTTATAACCGTGTGCAATGACGTTGGTTAACATCTCCCGACTTAACATTTTTTTAAAAACTCCATCACTACCGCTTCCAAATAATTTTACACTAACCGACCAACTGTCCATGAATTACTTCCGTATATGAGTATATGATTGATATAGATTTTGAGAGTTGGTGTAATCATTAACTCGTCTATAACAATCTACTCATGACAATCTTTCATAGAATAATATTATACATTTATTGTGACTACCGCATTCGAGCACGTGGGGAAATATGCTATCCTTAGCAATAGAGGCAGCTTTAGATTGTTTTTTCGTTCAATGCATTGAGAAGGACATCGAGGCAACGTTTGCATCCCACAGTAGAAGAGAAAACATTCATCCAGACAGCAATGTAATTTCTTACTCCAGTAACAAAATAACGGATTAGATTAGAGGTTCTCAACCTTCCTAAAGCCGCGACCCTTTAATAGAGTCCCTCCTGTTGTGGCGATCCCCAACAATAATTTTCGTTGCTACTTCATAACTTCAGTGAATATGTGATTTCTGATGGTATTTGGTGACCCCTGTGAAAGGGTCGTTCGACCCATAAAAGGGTCGCTACCCACAGGTTGAGAACCGCTAGATTAGATGGATGAATGGGAACAAACAGACCCGATTATCAATCACTCCACACACAGTGAATCATTTCTGAATGTAATACTGAGTTCACTGATAAACAAACCTCACAGAACACTTGCCTCGCTGCGGTCTCGGTGAGGCCAACCATGATGATTCTGGCGTCCAGATCCTTGAAAGGATGATAGGAACAACAACAGGATGTTTGAACATACAGTGAGACGTCAGAGAGCGTTGTGGTGACATGGCTAGAATGCTTGCCTGTCTGTCCGACAGTCATGTGTTCAAATCCCTGACAAGCATGGGACTTTCCTCTTTTTTGCGTTCACTACCTGTAAACTCCGGTGGAAAGTTATGGGTGTTCGTCCACTTCTGGACTTTGGTATGGTCCCATAACCTCACTTTTGCCTGCACACTGTTTTAGTATATATCTTATTTTTATGCAGACTGTTGGTTCTTCGCTTCTCAGGCAGATGCACTCTGCCTATGAAAAAACACATCCACTATGAGTCGACTTTTACGACATGCTTCTTAGGGTGGCAGTGGGATCTTTTCTTTTTCCTCCTCCCCCTTTCCACAGTGTAGTTTTATGGAGGATAAATACTGAACAGTGTGCCGCCTCCGCAATGACGGTTCGCTGAGATGCAGCAACGCCGCATCTATCTTTGATAATATAATATGGTAATGACCGGGTCTCTTTCATGATGGGACTTAATCAACACATTCTGAAAGCTGTAAATACATCATCATCATTATCATCATCATCATTGTCATTGTCGTTGTCGTAGCCACCATTATCACCATCATTGTCGTCGTTGCCATCATCATCCATATCGTTATCATCATTATTATCATCGTCGTCACCAACGTTATTATCATCACAATCCCTATCATCACCGTCATTATCGACATTATCATCATCATCACCATTATCATCATTTTTATCATCATTATCATCATCATGAATATCATCATCATAATTATCATTATTATCATCATCAACATCATCCTCATAATCATCCTTATCATCCATATCCTTATCATCGATATCATCATCACCATCATCATCTTCATTATTATCCTTATCATCGTTATCATCATTGTAATTACCATGATGCTTATCATCGTCGTCGTCATCATCCATCATCATAGTCATAATCATCGTCCCCCGTGTGGGTTCCGGGGCTCCCATTGTGGGGAAAACAAGAATAGACCCACTGTCTCCCCAAAAGCATGTCGTAAGAGTCGACTAATTAGGGATCTTCCTTTGAAGTCGGAGTGCATCTGCCGGAGAGGCAAGGAACCAACAGTCTGTATTCAAGAGAATGAGATCTGTAAAACTGATGCACACGCAACACTCAGATTCTGGAGCAGGACTGCAGTTCAGTAGTGGACGAGCAACCATAACTTTCCGCCAGAGTGTACAGCTGGTGAACGCGAAGAAGAAGATAATCATCGTCATTATCGTCATCAACATTATCGTCATCAACATTATCATCATTGTCGTCATCATCATTATCGTCATCGTCATCATTATCCTATTTATCAACAAAACTATCCCTACAAAATCCCTGCCATCTGCATCATTATTACTGTAAACGCTCTGGTCTTACTTCCGCCCCAGGAGATTTTACCGACCACTCACTGACCAGCACTTCGCGGTTCCTGTTTGTCGTCTTGTGCAAACAGTCCAGCCTGGAATCGCAGTGGAAGCAACACCACAGATCCCCTTGTGGGTTGATCATGTTTCTTCAAATGAGATTACTCGAGTTCCCTTGGGCCTAACTCTGTGAGTGTTCCTTTCGTCTATTTCCCAGATAGAGGTTCTGCTACTAGATCAAAAACCATCTATTCAAAATGGCGACGAAGAAAGGGAGGATACCATGTACTGTGTGTTCTGGCTAGATGCTCGCCTCAGGTCCGAAGGTTGTAGGTTCAAATCCGCATTGAGTTTGATTTTTTTTGTTTAAGCGACCTTGGTTTCCAGGTTGACCCAGCGTTAAATGGGTCCCAAGTAAAGTCTTGGGAAGTAAAGTGCCAGTTAGTCTATACAATATAAGTCAAGTCATAAATGTTCAATATGCATGAAGACGCAACAAGGGGACTTTTATATAAGGTAGAGATTTCGCTAGTACATCCATACACAAAGCAGCAAAGAACCAGTACTATTGTAAATCAAAACTGTAAATAAAACTAATTGCTGACTACGAGAAAGTGTCTTGCAATATCATAACATACAGGGAATATGTCGAAAGAGGAGAGAGACGAAAGCACAAGGTAGACCAAGAATAAAATGGATAGATGACATCAGAGAAACTCTATAGCAGTATCACGTCTGTATGGTTCAAGCAGCCACAACAGAAAAAACAAGGACCTTGTATCTATGACCAACCCAAGGTGTATTAGAGAGTGAAGCAGGAGAAGGAGGAAAAGAAGAGGAGAAGAAGAAGAAGAAGAAGAAGAAGAAGAAGAAGAAGAAGAAGAAGAAGAAGAAGAAGAAGAAGAAGAAGAAGAAGAAGAAGAAGAAGAAGAAGAAGAAGAAGAAGAAGAAGAAGAAGAAGAAGAAGAAGAAGAAGAAGAAGAAGAAGAAGAAGAAGAAGAAGAAGAAGAAGAAGAAGAAGAAGAAGAAGAAGAAGAAGAAGAAGAAGAAGAAGAAGACAGAAGAAGAAGAAGAAGAAGAAGAAGAAGAAGAAGAAGAAGAAGAAGAAGAAGAAGAAGAAGAAGAAGAAGAAGAAGAAGAAGAAGAAGAAGAAGAAGAAGAAGAAGAAGAAGAAGAAGAAGAAGAAGAAGAAGAAGAAGAAGAAGAAGAAATACAGTCGAAGTGTTAACGTTGATAAAGACTTTGGTCGAAACGTTGGGAAGTATATGTATTATTCCTTGTTTCGTTGATATTTCTATTCATTTTTTGGGTTTGTGTTAATTTAGTCCCTTATATCTGGACTTTAAATCTAAGACACACCAAAAACGTAAAAGATTAAGTGAAGAAGAAGGAGAAGAAGAAGACAGTCAAGTTGTTAACGTTAAAAAAGACTGGTCGAAACGTTAAAAAAGACTTTGTTCGAAACGTTGGGTAGTATATGTATTCGTAGCTCCCTTGTCTTCGTTGATTTTTCTTTTCATTTCTGGGATTGTTTTTATTTAGAACACTTTCCTTCCAAATAAACAAACTTATTGACTAAAGAGGTATCAGAAAGAGAACTAACCTTAATGTCCTTCAGTTGACCTGGTAGTTCCACGGTCGGATCTTTAAAGGAAGTGGAAAATTTGATGACGATTCCATGGGCTGAGAAATCCTTGCTGATTCCATTGAATGCCTGCAGAAGGTTTGATTATAAACATTAGCAAGTCTAGTGCGTTTCAAAAGTTGTGCCAATATTTAAAAATCTAAAACTCAGTAACGGCTGGGTGAAAATTTTTGAAATTTAACAGTGCAACCTGGTAATTAACATGTCGGTGCTTTATTTTTTAGTTACCCCAAATAGGGGGAATCCAGAGAAAATCCACAGCTGACTGGATTTTCCTTGCAGGAAAAAGAACTAAAATATTAACAAAATTATAGTTTTTATTTTGTTTTGTTTGCGGTATATGACAAAACAGACACCGATTCAAAGCATACAGTTAGCATGTTTACATTTAATGAAGTTTTGAAAATACAGTTTTTATTTTTTATTTTTTATTTGTTAAAGTTTGATGGTAGGACTTTTGAAACGCACTCGGAGTCTCAGTAGCGTATTGGCTATATGTTCGCTTGCAGTCTGAATGTCTAGGGTTCACATCCGAGGTGAGGCAAACTATTTTCTTCAAAAATATCTCCAAGGTCGACCCAGCTTAAAACGAAAGGTTAAAAGTTATTTGCGTATCCTTTACAGGACGTTGCAGAGCCAACCCCAGCATTCTTTGGCTGTTTTTTTTTTTTTTTTTCTAGTCACATTTGACCTTCAGCAGTTTGCCATAGCTACTGAACAGTCAGCTCTCGGTACCACCGTCGAAACCAACGTAAGACAAATCGTCCGCAGTCGGGGTCGTACCTGGCACGCGGGAATTAAGGAGAATGCAAGGAAATGTCCTAGAAAGTAAATGCTGCTGGTGTTGTTATGACCAAGGCATTCATCAAGTGCCGACTGACCTCTACAAATGTGAATCTATCACCTTAGGCTCAAAGCCCTAATGACAACAAAGGCTTCTTTACTTTTGTTCTAACAATCTCTATAGTAAGTCAAGTAAAGGTCCCTTTTCCACGCCTTTAGGTTCATAGGGCACATAGGGCTAGATCTATGTTTTTATAGACTAATCGACACATGATGGATAGTCCTGTGAGCCCACATTATTTTTTTAACAAATCCAGCTAGGCAGATTTGAGCCTACAACCTCCAGGCTCGGAGGTGAGAACCTAGCCACTACACCCACACACATACCTTACAAGCAACAAAGACATACATCACACACATACCACACATATAACACATACAATACCAGAGACATGGACTCCAAGTCCTCGTGCAAGGCCGCGACCTTGTCCCAGCCGAAGTGCTTGATTAACATGCGCCGAGCAGGATTGAGGGCCGAGTCGCCGAGCGCCAGACGGAAAAAGGTCCGGTATTTTTCTCGCTCGCTAAGTGCCGGAGATGTGGCTGCATACGAAATCTAACGAGAGACAAATCAGTATCTACATAAACACAACGCCAGGATTCTTGTAGGCTCTCCTAGACTTGTCATACACATACATCTATGACCTATTTGTTTTTCCTTCTCTGTTATATGATGCAGAGTTAATATTATGAAATTCGTCATCTCTTTTTCTCTATTCATTCACTCATTCATTCACTCATTCATTCACTCATTCATTCATTCATTCATTCATTCATTCATTCACTCATTCATTCATTCATTCATTCATTCATTGTCCTGCCGTGCCATTATGTGTGACTTAGGACTTGAAGTCTTTTTTTTTTTTTTCACTTTCCTTTTTATACTGTGCAATTGAAAATCATGGACGGAATTTTGAGTTGAGTCAAGTATTGACATCATAGCACTCGGGGCATTCCAATGTATGCTCCGTCCTCATCTTCAGCAGCCAGCACAGAGTTCTAGTATTAATGGTACCGGTCACAATCTGGTTATATGTCCGTCTTTCATGGACGGAATTTAATTTAGCATCTTCGGCTTCTCTCAAGTTCGTTTGTTAAAATGTTTCTTTTAGGCGTCGTCGCTTTCTTGATCACTCTATTTCATATTTCAGTGCCTGTTTGAAAATCCTCGGCTGGTTTTTTCTCAGGGAGTGCCCAAAATGGCGCCAACTTCTTTGTCTTACAAACATTGTATAAAGAAAAAAAAAAAAAACCAGGATGGGGTTTCCAATAACAAAAAAGATTGCGTCCCACATTGAGACGAATAACAAGGACGTAACTGGTGAACTGTCGGCACATCCAAGGGTTTGCCTTATGCTTTCAATCCGTGGGCTGTTTGACCAACAATGCCACAAATTAAAATACACACAATAAAAGGAAAAGACCAAGCGCTTTTTGGATGCGACAGCGGCAGATGCTAGGTCCATGTGACTTCATTGGTTTTCAGTAAACATTGTTCTCATTAGCCTTAAAGTCCTTCCAACAAGCTTGTCGATTTCATTTGTTTGAGTGTCAATTGTGTCCCTTAGCTCAAGACAGTGCTGGACACACGAGCTATGTCCAGCGGACAGTTTTTCCCTGGTCTTTTTTTTATCCCTGATATATTTGAATGTGATGACAACAATCACTGAGACATTCAGTAACTCCATGATCCTTCAAATGATCATTCGCTTTGTGTCATTCATATGTTTGTATGTGTATGTATATGTTTTTATTTCTATCTCTCTACCCACTGAGCGATGTAATTAGCTAGTCCTCCAATTGTGGGTTGCAAATTTTCGTAATTTTGAAGCCCCATCCTGGCTCTTGCTAGGGGCTGCAATATAGCCCGGCCATAAATATGGAATTATGACTGAACGCAGTTTCCGGGACCTCTCCACGGGGATCCTCATCCGCATGGTGGCACTTTGTGTCATCGGGTGTTTATCGCTTGTGTGATGTCCGAGTGGGGTAAAATGGACTACTACAACAGAGCGATGTTAAGGTCCTTGTATGCGTCAACCTAACAGTTTGATCTTTATCTTGAAATAGGACGGGAAAATTGCACTGCTTCCATCTGCCTCAATGGCTTAGATTTATTTGCGTCCTTGGTTTTTCGCTGTTTAGTAAAAGTTCTTCTCTTGTGGCGTATAGATACGCCTGATGCATTTCTACTTTGCTCTCCTTGCCACTGTCAGCACACAAACACACACATAAAAATGGCAAAAATAGCACACGATGTATATTAATAATATCCTTTGCCGGGTAGTTAAGCACGGGCTGCCACGTATCACCATCTCTTACGACAGTAGAGATTATGGAGGAAATCTCCCGATTGTTTAATAGCATTTTCCTTATATAACCTTTGCTAAACGTGGCTCCATATAAAGAAAGAAGAACAGTAATCGACCTACCAACAAATTTCACTGAATGAACCTGTGAATTGTCTGGAGCAGTGTTTCCTAAACTTGTCTTAGTCGCGGCCCCTTTTATCAATTAAAACTTTTGTCCACGGCGCCCTAACCTAAGTAAAAGTATGACTATTGGTATGTAAAAGATAAACAAACAAAATATAAAACTCGTTTATCTTCGAATTTTTCGCGGCGCCCCTGTGAAGAGGTCGTGGCTTAATGTGGCGCCGCTGCGCACAGTTTGGGAATCACTGACATAGAGCGATTTAGAGTGTCCGACAAGAAGGAGAAGGGGGGGGGGTGTATAGAGTGAAAACTGCCTGACGGCCCCTTTGAAATTTTCTCACACCCCCCCCCCCTGGGGGCAGTGGGTTCCCCTCAGGTTGGATACCACTGGTCAAGCATCAAATGCCTCCTGCGCCCCTTACATGAAAAGGTTCTTTTACTTCCCTTTACTGTCGTTCCTCAAAACGTCCGTGAGCTCTTGCTCCGTCCCTCGGTCTACGTACCTGTCCTTCGCCCATTTCCTCATTCAGTTCATCTTTTCGCCTCTCCATTTCTCCAACCTGTTTTGTTTCTCTACTCTGGCTTTATTATTCTGATCTCCGGTCGGGATAGTATTTGGGTCTGACTCGTTGTCTGCATCAACACAGCAGGAGTCCTTATCCGAGTTTTTGGTGGCGTGCAGTAAAAAGCAATTTTATATGGCGCACACAACCTAGTCACAATTATAACCTAAAGCTTTTCCCTTCGGGAATGCTGATTGTTCTAAGCAATCACCTACCTACCTATCTTTCTGCTACCATATGCCCCTCCCACCATCATTCTTATCATCAGTCTGGTCGTTTATCTCATTGTCTGTCTAACTTTGCATTGGCCTTTTTAACTATCCCTCTCTCTCTCTCTCTCTCTCTCTCTCTCTCTCTCTCTCTCTCTTTCTCTCTCTCTCTCTCTCTCTTTCTCTCTGTGTGTGTGTGTGTGTCGTTTATCTCATTGTCTGTCTAACTTTGCATTGGCCTCTTTAACTATCCTTCTCTCTCTCTCTCTCTCTCTCTCTCTCTCTCTCTCTCTCTCTCTCTCTTTCTCTCTTTCTCTCTCTCTCTGTGTGTGTGTGTGTGTGTGTGTGTGTGTATATACATGTGGGTATCTGTCTGACTGTTTGTCTGTCTATATGATTTTCTATCTGGATTTTTTTTAATGTCTAACTGTATATGTTTGTCTACGTGTATTCTTTTGTATCTATGTGTAACGCCTGTCATTGATCTATCTGCCTGCCTATCTTACTGTTTGTTAGATCCTGTCCCTGCCTATCTTACTGTTTGTTAGATCATGTCCCTGCCTGTCTGCCTGCCTATCTTACTGTTTGTTAGATCATGTCCCTGCCTATCTGCCTGCCTATTTTACTGTTTGTTAAATCATGTCCCTGCCTGTCTGCCTGCTGGCACCTGTAGACAACGAGGACATAAACTCACCAGCAACAGATTCCAATAAGGCACAATTTCCGCGATAGTTTTGGTGACCTCGCCGCACGCGCTTCCCATCACCATCATGAGGCGGGTCTCTTTCGACTTCCGGTAGATGAAGTCATAAAAGGCGTCTGTAGCAACTCCCGGGTCACACTGAAACAAAAACATTAACATGAGGACTCAATTAGAACAAATTATTACATCATCATCATCATCCTTATCATTATCATCCTTATCATTATAATCGCCATTTTGCGTGCACTTTACAACTCATGTTTTTGTGTTCTTTTATATTATTCATAATTTGCATATCATCATATGATCATAACATGCTTTATTAGTCAAATACTGCTGTGCGAAAGATGGTTGACTGGAAGGGCCGAATTTAAGACGGGCCTGGGTGCCCAATTTGTGACCTTTTGAAAATAAAGTTCATTCGTTCGTTCGTTCGTTCGTTCATCATCATCATCATCAATTCCCGCTTTCACAGTTAAGCTAGGTAGGGAGAAACAGTTTGCGATCCGTGTTGATCAAGCCATCTTCTCCATGGGCGACATTTCAAGTTTAGCGCATGCGTTGATAGTTGTTCTGACCGTATTCTAACAATATTACCGAACTATTTGATCTTCTGTTTCTCGAAGAATTTGGTGCATGGCGTTGTTCCCACAGTCTACATGATAGTGTAAATTCTCACTTTGTCTCGGATCTTTATGTTGATAGCTTTTATATGGCATTGTATTTCACAGGTGTTACTTTTACGAAGGTTTTACAGGACGTTGTAGAACCAACCCAAACAGCCCCTGGCTGTGCGTGGTTTTTCTAGGCAAATTTACGTCCAGTAGTTTGCCATTGTAATCTGGACGGTCGGCTTTCTTGATACTACTGTCGAAACTAACGCAAGGCTGGGATCGAACCTGTCATCCCGGTATTACGAAGCGTTCGCATCGACTTAGCCACAGAGCCGACTTACGCAGGTTAGCGTGTGATAATGTCCAAGATTGGCACTGATAGCACAGAGTTGGAAAAAATATGCTGTTTATAACTTGTTACCTGTTCGTTAAACTTACTCTTGGATATCATAATAACTGTGTCTATTGTTGCCCTGCCTCGTTGGCATCTTGTTTCTATTTCCAGATATATTCTCTTCTTATTAAAGAACATACTTCCTAGATATGAAAATTAATTAACTTGCTATTATTATTACAGTCGGCTCTGTGGCTAAGTCGATGCGAACGCTTCGCTTCGTAATGCTGGTATGCCAGGTTCGATCCCAGCCGCGGGCAATGCGCCTTGATTTGGTTTCGACAGTGGTATCAAGAAAGCCGACCGTCCAGGAAGCAATGGCAAACTACTGGATGTAACTTGCCTAGAGAAACCACACAACAGCCAGGGGCTGTTGGGGTTGGTTCTGCAACGTCCTGTAAAGGATACGCAACTAACTAATACTAATTATTATTACATCGATTAGATTTAATTGTTCAGAAGTTTAGACAATGTCTTAGTACGGTAGATAATGTGGCTTAGAGACTAGATACTTGCCTTCGGGCCCCTGGAGTTCAAATGCTGCATCACAGCCATTTGTTTTCAATACTGACTAAGGTTTTCAAGTCGACCTAGTCTTAAATGGGAAGTAAAGGTTGCCGGCGTGAAGCTGAAGAAACTATCCATTGACTGCAGCTTGGTCTACAAGACTATGTATACAGCAACATGTGTCTGAGGTACTAAAGATGTGAACAGGGTCCTTCACTTAATTTTCTGACACAAGTAT
Source organism: Candidula unifasciata (assembly GCA_905116865.2). Lineage (NCBI taxonomy): Eukaryota > Metazoa > Mollusca > Gastropoda > Stylommatophora > Geomitridae > Candidula > Candidula unifasciata. Next base: position 57,021 of record CAJHNH020008536.1, read on the forward strand.
ACACACGGGGAGCCGCCCTCGTGTAGCGGCTAGTTGCTAGATGATGATAATGATGATGATGATGATGATGATGAAAAGGAGAGGAGGAGGAGAAGGATGAGTGGGGAGGGGAAATGAAGATGAGATTGAGTGGACGAGGAAAATAAATAGGAGAAGAAGAAAGAGGAGGAGGAGGAATTGAATAATAATAATAAGACTGTGGTACTGAGGAGAAAGAAAGAGAAAGTATAAGAAAGTTTTGGAAGAGACTCCTAATTCCCACATGACTGACTAGAGTAATTGTGTGTTTGTAGTTAAAAAAAATATATGTCAACATGAAAAACGAGGCGTTAGTCAAGATTTCATTAAAAAAAAAAAAAAAAAAAACTAAACGACACAGAAGAAAGACAGTCCCCATCGAAGATTCTATGCGTCTGTCTGTCGTGTCCCTGAGCACCAGTAACTGCCCCAAGAGCTACTCCAGCCACACAAAAACAGCAC
>CAJHNH020008536.1:65000-90000 GCA_905116865.2 Candidula unifasciata
ATCTTTGCAACAAATTGTACCCCATCCCCTTTTTTCTTTCTTTTATCCATCCCCCTTCCAGAAATGAAGTAAAGTAAGTGAAGATCTCTTTTCACGTCTTAGGCGCATTGGGCATATGGGAAGAGCACCCCATATTTTTACAGACCAATCGGCACTGGGTGGGTAATGTGGTCAGCATTACGCCGGCCGTCTTTATTCCCCCAGGACAGCCATTTTAGGCTGTGTCAAACTGCGACGCCCGATACTATGAAAAAAATTCACGCAGCCAGCAGTGGGTTTCGATCCCGGTACTTTGGAATTACGAGTTAGACTCGCAACGCCTAAGCCACGGACGTCGCTCCTCCCAGAAATGACCACATAAAAACACGTAAAAAGTTAAAACTGGACCGCAACTTACCTAACAGAAAAGTCGGTAATAGTATTGTCCTACAAAGCTATTGTTACTAAACATACAGTTAAAGTCAACTGCTTAATTTGGAGAGGAGAGGCTGGCCGAACGGTTAGAACGCTTGGCTCTCAAGCGGGAGACCCGGGTTCGAATCCTCGGTATATGTTTCTCATCATCATCATAAACCACTTCTGCCGTTAAGCGTCGTGGGGAGGAATACTTTGCGTTCCAGTGCATGTTGGCTGCCACTGGCTATTGTCATGCCGTGAAGGCGTAGAGTGTCTTTAATGTTGTCGATCCATATTTTCCGCAGCCGTACTCTTGCTCTTGTAGTTGTTCTTCTGAGATGTAGTGCTTGTGATGGTATTTGATCTTGCTGCATTCTAACGAGATGGCCAAACCACTTGATCTGCTGTTTCTCGATGAATCTAGTACAAGGTGTCGTTCCCACAATTTGCCTGATAGTTTCATTATTCACTTGATCTCGTATGGTTAAGTTGGCTGCTTTTCTCAGGCACCTCATCTAGCAGGTGGTAATTTTACGTACATGGGCTTTAGATAGTGTCCATGTTTGGCACTGGTAGCTTAATGTTGGAATTATTATGTTATTATTAATTTGTTGCACGAATAGTTATGCTTGGATGTCTTAATAATGGTGACAATTGGTATATAAGTGCACTTGCTTTCTGACATCTGGTTTCTATTTCTCTGTCAATTCTACCATCTTCTGTGATCATACTTCCTAGATATTTAAACTCTCTAGCTTGATATATATATATATATTTATATATATATATATATATATATATATATATATATATATATATATATATATATATATGTGTGTGTGTGTGTGTGTGTGTGTGTGTGTGTTTGTGTGTTTCTTTCCGGGGCAAAATAAATTCCTCATTTGCACAGTCGTGGCGACAGCACTAGCCATGTGGTCGTGTCCTCTCACTGTGTTTCTGGCTGTCACTCGCTCTGTGTGTGAACCACTAGAGACATTACATATCATTACGTTTCTCCTCGTTCTACACGCACGCACACACACACACACACACACACACACACACACACACACACACATACGGATCTCTTATCTCTAACTCATAACGTGATCATAGTTCTAACTCAAATTATTTTCGATCACCCGCCCCCCCCCCCTCCCCGCCCTCACCTCTTCCCCCAATCTTAAAACAATCCAGTCGACCCCCTTCCCTCTCAATTTACAATCATTAACTATTAACTGCAACAATAACCATAAACAAATGCTAGTATTCGACATTTTCATGACATTTAAAATGTCGAATCCCCGGCCTTTCCCAGCACTTAGATGTTATTGGCTGGGAGATCCTCCTTGAATCCGGAAAATCTCAGAAAGAGAAAACCGCCTCTTTAGAGCCTCATTCTCAATCCCTACATCCGGGTTATCGCTCGCAAGATTTTCTACTCTTTACACATTAAAAATGTCGGCTGTATAATTAATATTTTTTATTTTGTGGGAACTACAGGCACAGTCGGATTGTTTGTGGCTCGTTACGACTAACTATTGATTACCTTTCTCCCCACGTGGTTCTGGTGCCCCATTTTGGTTAAACCTTATTCTTAAATTCCACGCCGTGTGGCGTTGGTCGTCATGTCTAATTCACTACCTTCTGTCTCGTGTACTTTCGATATAATGTGACACAGTTGATCCTCCGTGCCATGATGTCAGAGTATCCAGCATATTTTCTCTCTGTCTCCCACTGCCTCTCCACCCCTTCTACTTCCCTGCTGTCACGAAGTTTTCCACTTCTGTTCCCATGACTCAAGAATGTAGATTGTCTCTTTCTGATGTGGGCAGTCAGTTTTCTTCGTGAGTCAGTTTGTTTTTTGGTTGAAACAAGAGTAGATAATCACGTTGTAAAAGGCGACTTATTCGAGGAGTTTCTTTCCAAATTGGAGTACATCTGCTTAGGAGGCGAGGAACCAACAGTCTGCATATAAATAAACCAGATCAGTGAAACTAATGTGGACGCAAAACTCAGATTCTGGAGAGAAAAAAAAAAAAAAAACACACACACAAATCAAAAAGTGGACAACTAGATCTTTGCGTTCAAGTTTGCAGCTAGTGAACACCAAGTTTTCAACGTTTGGTTTGGTCCATATAACCAGGACAGTCTCATCAAGTGTATCGGAGGTACACAAATGATGACTTTGATACCACTGAAATGTTCAAAGGCGAACTCAAAAAGCCACAAATTTCATCGGCACTTTTAATCCCACTGTTAAACTCAACTCTTTCCGTGAATTGCTTGGACGTCAAGGTTGGCAAAGACTAACTTTCCTTTCCTTCCTTCCTTGTGCTTATTATAAACCTTCCCATACTCGTTGTCTTCTCCATACGTCCTCTCGATAATTCTCTTGCAAAAATTTGCATAGTATTCTCCTAACTGATTACACTAATTAGGTTGTGTTCTTATGATTTCGAGCTTCTGAAGTTGCAACTGTGCCCTCACCTGCCCTTTACTCGGAACAAATTCGTGAGAAGGTTCTTAAAACAGTACAGCATATCATTCTGTTATATGTATTTCCCACTAAATCTAACCGAAACTGATTTTAACGTTTACCCTCAAAATGTGGTTGTTCCCAAAATCTTCCATCGTCACCTTATCGCCCTCTGCTCTGATTCAAACACTTGTAAGATCTAGATACAAAACATGACCCTTTGTAATCCAATCCCCTTCGGTCTGCTTCCAAAAGTGTCTAGTTTACATTAGGGAAACATTTGCTTGTGAATCGCGTAACTATTCTGACTAACGATATCTCAGTTACTGCTATAAAATCTGGTTCCGATGATGAAACTACTTCTTAGAAAATAGCTTTATTTACAGTTCTAGTGTTCTCAGTCTTAGAGGGAGGGATTACAATTCAACATCGCTGTTTGAATTTTTAAGTTAATAATTGATTCAACTTGTTTATATCTCTCCCACTTTGTTGCTGTTTTTTTTTTTTTTTTTTGGTGGTTTTTTTTTTTTTTCAAACGACCTCACAAATTAGCCCTATATATCCTCGTTTCCCTCATTGCGTGTTTCCTGGTTTCATGTTGATCTTGGTAGTTTTGAAGCTCTGCTATCTTGTCCGATGAATTTCCCAGTCCTAGTTTATAATTTATTTAGTAATTCGTCGATAAAGATTTTGGCTGAAGCGTTCGACTGTAAGTGTGCGCCTCTGTTCCATTCCCTTCGTTGAACTTTCTTGTTATGTTATTTAGCACGTCTTGTCATCAGCATGACTGCGTCATCACTTTAAAGAGTGTGTATTCTGTTAGCTTTGCCGAGAGTCTTACAAATTCTTTTTCCCTAGGGAACAGCGATCGGCAATGTGTGTTGTTGTTGTTGCTGTTGCTGTTTGCCAACACTGGATCGTAGCAGCAATGGGGTATTTTTCACGGTGTACTTGGAACTTCTCTTAACTCTAAAAATTAACACCAGAATATTCTACAGGTGTCTGTTCCCACAACAAGTGTGTGTGTGTGTGTGTGTGTGTGGGGGGGGGTGTATATATATATATATATATATATATATATATATATATATATATATATATATATATATATATATATATATATATATATATATATATATATATATATATATATATATATATATATATATATATAAACCCACTCACACACACACGTACATACAAACACGAGGGAAAGCCATTAAGTAAAGGCAATTGCACTACTAAGCAGTTTTACAATCAGCCGAAACAAAATTGTGTGTTTTATTTCTCGACATAGACTCCCTTCATCTACCACATATAGTCCACCCATCGACAAGATTATGAATGCACAGTAGCAAAGTTTGTAACACCAACATCACCTTGTTGTCTGCTAATCTCTGACCCTGCAAATGTTCTTTCAGGGGACCAAACAAACGCAAGTCTGGGTTGTAGGCTGCCTCCGAACTGAACCTTCGTTCTTCAATAGATTTCTGACGGTTAAACACCCTTTCCCCAGAAAAACGAATAACACATCTACATCGATGTACTTCCACGGTGCATGTTAACAGTGTTGCGGCCATCTTGTCGAGCAGCCATCTTGTACGAGCTGTTGCGAAGGAGTATACTGCCTAATCATCGCATCAAGTATTTTGGGTATTCTGTGTCCTGAAATATTACTGTTTTCTTCTGCATTTTACCCCATGCAGTCTAGGATACAATTGTCTTTGCTTGATTACTTCCTCTCGTGTGTGTGTGTGTGTGTGTGAGAGAGAGAGAGAGAGAGAGAGAGAGAGAGAGAGAGAGAGAGCAAAGAACCCATTTTCACGCCTTTGGCAGATCTGGCATATAGCGGTATAGCTATAATTAATTAAAAACACGATCGGCACTCAATAGGTAACGTTAAACACACCACTAGCCGCAATCAATGGATGAATGGATCGACAGCTTTTGTGTGTGTGTGTGTGTGTGTGTGTGTGTGTGTGTGGAATGACTTTCATTTGTGCAGCAGCTGAGACGTAGTATTCAATATGGCCGAAAGCCGGTTTATGTATAGGCGGGCGACATACCTTATGCAATAATTTTACGTGTGTAGAGCCAGTTTACCGTGACCGACTACTTCTATAAACTACAAACTGTTGGCTCTGGCGCCTTGTGCGTTTACTGAGTGCTCATATCTCTCTCTGGATTGTGCTGGGGCTAATTGTTAATCGCTACTTTTTAAATGGGTCATTTCATTTGGTTTTCAATGGCACAGAAATGGGGCAAGTATGGGGTAATGCGATTGCAGTGAAGTTGAAACGTCGGCTACGACGGAAGGACGAGTAGACTGACTGATAAAGTATCCCAGTCTTTAAGTAAAAGGGTTTGGGACGGCCACACACGCACACACAAAAAAGTCGAATAACAGACAGTCTTCAGACGACTCACAAACAAAACCTGAAGACGACGGCTCGCTTTTTCTGCCAGACAAAACTCTGACAAATACAGGAAATGGATGGCTATGTTTATGTCTCTCATAAGTGAGCCCGCCCTTTTCTGATAGTTGAGTCTGACATGTCTGTGGTCGCCAGCGCCTGTCTACTTGTGTATCCCTGACCGAGTTAGTTGGCAGATGAGCTGTGTACCATAGACTGGGGGGTGGGGAAAGGGGGAAGTGGGCTTCAGATCTCATGATTACCCCTCCCCCCCCCCCTTTTCCGTTCCACCATGCAGCGGTCGTGGCTTAGGCGTTGCGAGTCTGACTCGTAATTCCAGCATACCGCGATCGAAACCCATTGAGAGCTGCGTGGATTTTCATCATGGTATGAGGCGTCGCAGGTCGACCCAGCCTAAAATGGGTACCAGGATGGCTGTCCTGGGAAAGTAAAGAAGGCCGGCGTAATGCTGACCACACTACCCACCCAGTGCCGATTGGTCTGTGAAAATATGGAACGCTCTTCCCATATACCTAATGCGCCTAAAGCGTGAAAAAGGATCTTTACTTTACCTCCCGCCATATCTACTTTCCTCGACTGCCCCTTTGCACGCACTGCCACACCGGTGGAAAAGGAGGAGGGTGGTATTCACATTCCCACAGGGACTATGTGGTCTCTCGGGAGCCGCCGTGGTAGAGCTGCTGGGTCCTCGCCTGCTGTTCCGACGGTGGTGGGTTCACATGGGAACAGAGCTAGGCTTTTTTTTTTCTAACGTTCACTCCCAGGGCCACCCATCTTAAAGTCGGTAGCAGGTAACTGTCTTGGGAAGTAAAGGCGGCCGACTTTATGCTGACAGTATTCCCCACTGAGTGCCGATTGGTTTATAAAATATAGGTCTAGTCTTTTATGCCCAATTTCGCCCGAAACACTCCCCAGAGTGCCGGCTATGTAACTACCAATACGAAACTGTTGAACACTATCTCTTTGAGTGCCCAAAACTCAGCGAGACAAGAAGAACGCTACTTCCTCCGAGACCCGACAAGTGGAACACCTTGTACGGAGGAAAAGAACATCTTGTGAAAACATGCAAATTCCACGACATGACATTGGGCCAAAGGGCGAAAGCTCATGCGCCGCTGGATCGATAACAATAACAATGCCCAATTTCGCGTAATTAAATTTAAAATAATACTTATGATTATCATTATCATCATCAAAAAGGGGGCTGCGAGGTCTTGAGGCATGGTGTCCGCCTCGAGTGCTAGAGGTTCCGGGTTCAATACCCGGCAAGAGCTGTGAGTTTTTTCACGTGGACTTCTAGTATTTCCTCCTGGTCCTTGGGTAGTGAGATCGGAAGCCCGTGTGCATTGTTGCTAACGTAAAAAAATCCCTTGGCAGTTGGAAATCTAAAAAAAAGTACCCTAACATCGCTGCCCGGGCAAAATTTGGAGTTAAAATTCTACCCAAAGTATTCCAGGATGCTCAGCGGTGCTACAGAGCCTGTGCACTGTGCTGGGCTTCTTCGGACTTGAGTTGGAAGAAGGAGCATTTATGGGTTACTACTACCCGTGTGCCATGATGTTGATCCGTTGTTTAAAACCTCAAAAACGATACAATCATCACAGCCCTTTGTCTAGAAAACGTGTAGCTGGTACTCGCTATAAAGGCTAAAGTAGGCTATTGTCTATTATTTGTTATTATTATTATTATTATTATTATTATTATTATTATTATTATTATTATTATTATTATTATTATTATTATTATTATTATTATTATTATTATTATTATTATTATTATTATTATTATTATTATTATTATTATTATTATTATTATTATTATTATTATTATTGTTATTATTATTATTATTATTATTATTATTATTATTATTATTATTATTATTATTATTATTATTATTATTATTATTATTATTATTATTATTATTATTATTGTTATTATTATTATTATTATTAATGTATTTTATATTAATATTATTATCTGAGACGAATGTTACGAATACGTTGGACGGCTAGAGTAACTAACAACGATTGCTTGAAAGAAGCTAATTAAAGTAGATCTCCATTTACAACAATAAGAAAGGGACAAATATAATGAGAAGAGAGACATTAGAGAACATCATGACAAATGGAAAGATCAGCGGGGAAAGGGGTAGAGGCAGACCAAAAGAGATGATGCTGGATGGGATGAAACTATGGCATGGAGGGATATCATCAAAAGAGCTGTTCCAGGCAACCCGGGATCATGATCAGTGGAGACGCATGAGCGCCTATGCCAGTTGGCAGGGCACATGCTGATGATGATTATTGCACTCTTAATCCAGACTTAAGCCTACTGAGCCACTCCTAGAAAAGGGACTCACTCTCCCTAATGGTTTCCTTGTGTCGGCGCCCCTGCTATGTAAATATTTCTGGGCGCGCCGCTGACCTTACTGGCGCGGCATGTTATCACATTATGAGATCATGTTTTATTTGTTTCGCTTTTTCTTTGATATTGGAAGATAATGCAATCAGCCAGAAGAGGCGATCTGGCGTGCAAAGAAATAATTTACAGCAAAACGACAATCTGCAACGTAAAGATATAATGTCAAATGTAGAACAACAATTTACAGTTGTCATAAGTTGTCTCTGGTGAAAAGGAGGTCTGCTATTTTACTTTTTTGGTACCATAAGGATTGATAGCAGACATGCAAAGTGGAGATAGAAAAACCATAATGGAAAATCGTGAATTAATTACAATGAAAGTAGCAGTATTCATAGCCACAGTGGCCATTTTGGGGAAGCCAGATTTCTTTAGTATGTTCTGACAAAAAAGATTTTTTTAAGAAAACATAAGCAAGCACAATATGCTTCAAAGAGAACTCAAAGGTCAAGTCACTTGGATACTTAGCTATGCCTGGGATATAGAGAGTTGAGGGAATATACTAAAATAAATATGGGCAGTTTACAGTATAAAGAAAAAAACTAGGTTGTAAAGGAATAATCTACAGTGTAAAGGAATGGGTATTTACAGCGTAATAGAAAGATGTTACAGTGTCAAGGAATAGGGTGTCGAAAATGGATCTGAAACATGGAGCACAACTAAAAGAGATAAAGACTTATTGCAGGTAGGTTTTCTAAAACAGAGTCTTACGACTAAATTTTGACCCATCAAAGATGCAAACAGAGGTGAATGGAGAGTGAGAAGCAACAACGAAATTTATAATCTGTTTAAATCACCATCGATAACTGGCATCTTAAGAGCTAAAGACTGAAATGGTTGGGGCATATTGAAAGGATGTCAGATGCCAGAGAAGTAAAAACTGTATACATCAGGGAGAGGAAAAGTCGTAGACAATGAGGCAGACCAAGAAGACGATGGAGAGATAATATCCAGACAGACCTGCAAACACTTGGTGTCACCAACTGGAAAGAGAGGTCCAACCAGAGAGATGAATGAAAGCGGGTGATATCTGCAGCAATGAACCTCAAGGATTCGGAATGCTGAAGAAGAAGTAAACTTTAAAGGAACAGACAGCAGTGTAGATAAATTATTTAAATTGTAAAAGCATAGTTTACAGTATAAAAAATTATTATGCAATGAACATGAAATGCAGTGAAAACATTTTCTACATTTTCAAGGAATAATCTAAAATGTAAAGACATGGTCTACAGTCTTTTTCTGAGTCCAGGTTTCAACTTCACTATAATCGGGTTTCCCCATACTTGCTCAGTTACTGTGACAGTAAAAATCACATGAAATGTCCCCACGGCCCTATCTGAAAAAACTGGTGAACAAATAAACAGTCTCGAAACAATGAAAAATATGCGAATCCAGTAAAGGCATATTTCAATTGCTAGAGGAGCCAAAGCCAACACCCACCATCAACCAATGTGGTGTTGTGAACTGTAGATTCAGAAAATGGCGCGTGAGCTGTCGCTGCAATATTGGTGGTGCCCTTATGTGATTAATATTGATGGCGTGTGCAACTGCTGATCTGTTGGCGACTTCTGCTACCGTCATGATGAACTCCATTTCTAATGTCAGACTGTTTGAGTTAGCACTTCTAATGGCAACCGTACTCTTTTAATGCGTGTGTATGCTAGTGCATATGCTGAGACAGCAGTCTGTCAATCTTTCCACAAGTGACTGCCGGGAACATTCTGTGTGTTTTTCGTTGGCACAGGAGAGGAGCAACTATGGGGTGACTCGTTTGCTATGAAGCTGAAACTAACATTACCAAGATTGCCACTATCAGAAATGCAGTTCGTCGTCGATGGAAGTAGTCGCGAACTATAAGATGGCTATACATAAGAAGAATTATTAAGGCGTAGGGTATTTTACCAACCCACACGCAAACTGGCTACCTGCCATATTAACTACCACAACACAACAGCTGCACAAATGAAACGTCTTACACAGGAAAAGACAGCTCACAGGCCTGCACCAAACACTAAACTAAGTAGCTCAGGTAGTAAAACTGTGTGTGAAGGAATATTCTACACTGTACCCAAGAAGAGACATCACGGTATGCGGAAGTCTGCAGTCTGTTGGAATCGTTTATATTGTGTCCAGGAAATCTTTATTTTGAGTCTTCTATTTCTTCTTTGCGTTCACCGGCGGTAAACTCCAGCGGAAAGTTTTGTTTCTTCGCCCGCTTCTAAACTTTAGTCTGGTTCCAGAACCTGAGTGCAGCGTGCATATCCGTTTTACAGACCTGTCGTATCTGTAAGCTGCATCTCATGCAGGTGAACTGCAGCTTACAAAAAGTCCCCAAGTAGTAGACTCATACGACATGCGTTGGAGGGGGATGGGGCAGTGGGTCTAATCTTGTTTCCCCACAATGGGACCCCGAAACCCACACAGGGAGATCAATGAACACCACATTAGAACCAAAGGCACGATCAGATTAGCATACAATGTATTTTTAGTCACCATTTCAGCTATTAAAACGCATTTTATAATGTTAAATAATGCTAATATAACGCTTTCTGTTCTTTCATATTTTTATTCCAATTCATCGTTCATTTATTCATTTCATCGTTGATTCGTAAATTCGAAAGTTCGTTTTAGTTTTGTATCTCCACAGTGTAGCTGTTGCACCTCCATTTATTCCACCAAGACAGTCACTGACCCAAATGCCCGAACAAATTATGACTCCATCTTGTCTCTATCTAACCAGTTTATCTGTTATACCACCAGTAATGACCCGTATGTGAGTTTCTCCTCCAAACATTACCCATAAATCGAGGACACGAAATAAGCAAAGCGGAATTGTCCCGCCTAATACCCATTCCTATTTTTAACAGACCTCATCAAAATATACATCTGTAAAGAAACGAAGTAATTATTATGGCGGGATTTTCAGAAGCCCGCCCACATACACAATCAAAAACAGACAAGAATCGGTCAACTTTAATAAATATTGATCACAAACATCGGGAGTCGGTGGTGTAAACAAACGTTTGAACCACTTCAAGCTACCAGTCATCGGGCGTATCGTTGCAGATCTCTGTTTTCTAGACTAATCGCTGCTTGATGAGTGATGTGTTCATTTTCACACTGACCGCCTTTACTCCCAAAGAAAATTCCTTGATACGAATTTACCTGTACTGCTGGATCAACCTGGAAAGGCGATATCAATTATAAATTATCCCATTCTAAACGGATTTGAACTCATTACCTTTGCACCTGCAGGCAACTGTATTTTTAACATTTTCTTCCTCTTTTTTTTTCACTCCCTCTTTCACCGCCTTGGGTGTCGATCAGTGCTAGATTTAGGCGTTAGCGATATAAGAAAAATCTTAGGGCCTCACAATGTATGTTATGCAGAATATCTTTTGATGACACAATCAAAAAATTAAACGACAATATATTTCCATTATCCATATATTTAAAAAGCATATACATTTACAAGTTTTCTGATATTAGCTGGTGTAATTTAAGCGGGTAGAGGAACGTCGCTGTAGCTGCGGAGTTGCGCGCAGACAGTGATACGGGCGGACAGTTTCTTATCAGCTGTCCGTACTGGTGGCAGAGCAATTATGGTTTATAACCGTGTGCAATGACGCTGGTTCACATCTCCCGACTTTACCTTTTTACCTGTTTTTAAGACGGTAGAGGCCTTGGTGTTTTGTATACCTCAGTGCTTGATTAGGTCTGAATCTGGTACTGATTCTTAACATTTGACACCGAGTGACTTAAAGAGATACAATTCAGATGAGAATCCGCTGGCTTGGCATTAAGCTGGCTTCCATTTTTCACAGCCCTCGAACGTTCGGACAAACCAGCCTTTTCTTACCTCAAGCAATCGCAGCATTCCCTCGCTTCTCTTGTTTCATTGAGATGACAATTAAATTAGTTGAAATTGATGTGGAAACTGCAAGAATGTGGCTTTATAGAAGAGTTTTTCGTTTCAATAAATAAAACATTGAGGACAGATAAAAACTTTAATAAAGATTATTAGGTGAAAACAAACTCCTGGAGGGAACCAATTATCCGCATCAAAAGATGACGTTGTGGAAAAGGCAAAACTGGAATACTCGAAAGGGAAAAGAAGCAGAAGAAGGCAAAGAAACGATCCCGCTGGGAACATCGACGACAAGACTTAGAGCGTGTTGTCATTAATTATTAAAAGTACACAGGACAGAAGAGAGTCGGCGTGGTGTAGTGGGTAGAGACTCGCCTGCGGATTGGAAGAGAGCGGTCGGGTCCTGACGGAGGGGAATCTTTTCCAAAAATCGCCTTTACACACAGGTCGACCCAGCCTTGAGTAGGTAGCAGGTGCAGTCCTGGGAAGTAAAGGTGGCCGGTAAGATACTGGAAACATCATCCACCAAGTGCCGTTTAGTCTATAAAATATAGGTCTAGCCCTATATGCCTAATACTCCTTGAGGCGTGGAAAAGGGTCATTTACTTTGCTTAAACGAGAGAGAAGGCTGTGGAAACGTGACTACCAACGTATACAGGATGAAATAAGAGAAAGAAACAATTAGATTAAGTGAATTTTTACTTTTATATATTTTTTAAACGGTGACGTCATAATATATTTGGATGGATCTAAATTGAGATGTAAGAAGAGTTGGCAGGGTTTTATTGTAAAGGTAAATGGTTACTGTTTGAAAACAGAGAGCCTACATAAAGCGTCACTACATCCAGTATGAGAATGGAGGTGGAGGCGGTAACGGCAGCTTTCCGATGACGTGTGAGCAGTATAGTCCTGCGTGTAATTGTAACAGACTTACAGAGCATGCTTCAGAAAAGGGAAACTGGTGTCCTGCGATCAGACTGGCTGGCATCTCTGGGTGAAACCCAGATCAGAAGCAAATCATGGATTTTCTGTCCAGGCTTTTCAGGTGTAAGGGGTAACGAGGAGGCTGATAGATTAGCTGCTGCCCTTTCCTCTAGGCAGTAAGCTACGTTATGACAAAGCAGGTGTGATGAAGTCTATGTGGGATCAACTGAACAATGTAAAAAAAAAAAACACAGATATGGAATCCTTACAATAAAAGACTAATTTAACAGGTGGAAGGGGGAGGGGGGGGGGGGTTGAATGAGTAGAGGTTTTGGAAGATATTCAACATGAAAGTAGAAACAGTCATAGACATGTAATCAGATTGCAGCTGCTACTATTAGCATGTCAACTGTTCACTGGTTCCTGAAGAAGAAAACCGAGCACCTGTGGAAATGTCCTGAGGGCAGGGGTGGTAATACTTGGGTCTGCTCGTGTGAAAGGCAATGAGAGATCAGACATCACCGATGCCACTCGAGGGATTACACGCTGTGATACTTTCATTTTCGTGGGAAATGATGTTCATTGAAAAGACTGCATACCCTGGCTGTACCAGGTGTAGCCGCGAGACCGGTAAACTATGCGGGAGTCACTCGTCTTTTTACTAGAACAAAATGGAAGTTGTTAGCTTAGAAATACTTGGAGACATACTCAGCAGTCGGAAAACTTACGGTCATGTCCGATGTGCGATAAAGATGATCTCTAAAATGAACAATGAACAGTTCCTAATTCATTCATTCATTCATTCATTCATTCATTCATTCATTCATTCATTCATTCATTCATTCATTCATTCATTCATTCATGTTATTAAACGTTTCAAAACTTGTCACAACTTTTTTTCAATGGCTATGACTGAAAGAACGAGACATCTTTTAAAAGATCTTAAATTTTTGTCTGCACAATTTTATAGGCTACTTACAAGTCACAAACAACTATTTTACGTCAAACTGACAGAAATCGTGACTGCTCATTGTTGCCGCTTCGCCACTTTCCTCGCCAGCTCATGTTGAAGTTCGTTCACGTGGAAATGGACAGAGATGTGAATTGTTTTCTATGAAATCTGGCGTGCAATGTTGGCCTTCAATGTGATTCTAGCGTGTTTATCTCTGCATTTGAAAAAAACGACAGTAAAAACATTCAGAGAATTGTGAAATTGTACAAGTAGGGATAAACGCATTTTCTTCTTTATTGACGTTTTAGTCTTCTTATGTCTCCTTTTCGACCTTCTCCTTGGTCTCCTCGTTCTTTCTTTTCCTTTTCTGTTTTCTTTTCCGTTTCTATTCCGTTTCCTTTTCAGTTTCCTTTTTCTTTTCCATTTCCTTATCAGTTTACTTTTCCTTTTCCTTTTCGTTTTCCTTTTCCGTTTCCCTTTCAGTTTCCTTTTCCTTTTCCGTTTCCTTTTCAGTTTCCTTTTCCGGTTCCTTTTCTGTTTCCGTTTCATACTCTTTTTACTGTTTCATTTCCTTCTTTTTCCCCTTCTCTTCCTTGTTTTTATTTTATTTTTCTGTCTTCTTTTTTTTTCATTTGTCCCTTCTTTTTATCTCTCTCTTTCTTCTTCTTCTTCTTCTTTTTGTCTCTTTTTTCTTCATACAGATGTTGTGAAGGTGATTTGGGAGCAAGTGAATAGTGAGGAGGCACAAACGTTCAACACTCAGATGAAAGGCGAGACGGATATACAATTAGACAGTTACTGGTGCCATCAAAATTGGAACTCTTCTCTTGCTGCTGAAGATGGGAGCGGAGCGCTTATAGGAGTGTTCCGAGTGCTGTAATATTAGGTTTTAATTCAACATTCAACATTCTTCTACTTCTCCTTTTCCTCTGCCCAGCTCCTCTGTTTCCCTTTTCTTTTTTTTTTTATTCTTCTTCGTTATCTGTAACCTCTTGTTTCCTCCTCTTTTCTCTTCTTCTTCTTCTTACAGAAGAAGATTAACACCAGCTATCACTTTTCTCGCCTATTAAAACACACCCTTTACTATTATTTTAGTGGCTTTTCTTTATGAACAATCTCACTGCAGCTGAAACTGTCAGCTCTACATAATATGCTCTATTTCAAAGACGATATAGCATACACTACTGAGAACAATATAAATGGATTGTCTTTGCACTGGAACCCACAAGGGGAATAGAAATAAAAGAAGACCAAAAAAAAAACACACGAAGACGGGAGCTAGAGAGTCAAGTTGAAAAGATGGGGAAGACAGAGAGAGCTGCAGGAGACAGCGAGGGATAGAACGACTTGGCATGAATTAGCCGACAGCCTATGCTCCATTGGGAGCTAGAAAGGCAGAATAAGGATAAGGCTGCTCTGTTCACAGCTTTCATAGTCTACTGTATACAAAACTGCTCCATTCACGGCCTACACAACATTGTATACACAAACTCCGACGTTGATTTAACGTGTTTACGTGCGGACTAGACATATACATTTTTTATCCTGGTATAGTATTTTTAATCCTGGTCTAGTTTCGAGAGACATGGACTTTATTCCTTAGGGTCTGGTCGTGGGCGGAAGTAAGATGTCGTTATCGTTAAGCGCTGCAACAAATGTCTACATTATTCGTGTGGGTTCCGGGCCCTTGATATGGGGAAAACCAGAATATATCTGTTGCCTCCCTAACAAGCATGTCGTAAGAGTCGACTCATTAAGGGTCGCTTCGAAATCGAAGCGCATCTGCCTAAAGACAAGAAACTAACAGTCTGCTTACAAATAAGCCAGATCTTTTAAAAGGATATTCACATAAAACGCCAGTTTTTAAACAACACTAAAGTCCAGACGTGAACGGACAAACAGAACTTTCCATCGGAGTTCACACGGTGAACGCAGAGAAGAAAAAGAAGAAAAAGAGGATCAAACCGTCCGTTGTTAATATTAGACATACTACATTGAAGCTCAGCCTTCTTCAGACAGTAACTTCCCTTGTTAACGGTGTAAAAATCACAAACATCTGCGACATTTTTGCCGTCTTTTCAGGGACCGGAAGTGAACCAGTCGTTTGATTAGCGCTTCCGTAAGACTGTTGACAACTTCCTGTCTGCATCTATAAATATTCTCGTCTATTTTTTTTTTTAAACTCTGAGACACAACTGTACCTTATGTGTAAATTTATCACTTTAAAGTGAGATTTACGATCAAATCTTGTATTTATAAATGTAAATTTATCACTGTAAAGTGTAATTTACAATCAATTCCTTTTTTTAATATGTACATAGCATAGCAAAATATACCTTAGAAAGAAGTTTTTTTTTATTTTTTTTTTATTTATGCGTAGCATAGTCCAATATATCTGAAAGAGATAATGTACTGTATCATTTTATATTAAGATCACCAATTCTTGGCCAGTGAAGTGCATGGGCATTCACTGTGATCTCAATGGGAGATACCATCAAAGAGGTGAATGACTACATTGTTGTAACAACCAATAGCCTTACAGTGGAGACTGACTGTTGTGACTAAACGAATATGCTCTAAAAAAATCCAAGCTAGGTTCATTATACAAGAATAGGCTGGTTCACTTAGCACTTCGCGAATGGCTGGCCTAACCTTCATCTTTGTGCCAGGTGATGCGGGTGTTTGAAGCAACGAGCGCGCAGATTATCTTGCAGACACTGCGACTGCTATGACTGAACCGGTACTGTAGACAACTGATGGTGTCAATGATAGTCGTAGAAATTACCACAAAGATAAAACACGACAGAGGACATAGCTCCGGATCCCTGTAAACTGATGGACATAGGGGTCCAACCTGGAGCAGCAAAGAAATGAATATTTTCACCAAAAGAACAAGATATTATATTAATCAACATAGAACGTCCATCAATAATGTTTTACGCTTCCATAGCTTTAAAGAAGGAGATCGGAGCACCAGTGGATCTGTCCTGAGTGCTGTGATAATAACCTTCTTCCTTGTCACTAATTAACATCACAAGGAATGTCAGTATTTTCTTTGGGGGGGGGGGGTTTAGGGGTGATGGGGGGGTTAGGGGTGGGGGGGTTAGGGGTGGGGGGGTTAGGGGTGGGGGCGGGGGGTAGGCCTGACGATACTGTATAGCTGAATTAAGGAAATACTGAAGCATACTGCAATTGTATACCCAAAGTGTGTGTGTGTGCGCGTGTGTCTGTTTGTGTCTGTGTGTGTGTGTATGTGTGTGTATTTGTGTGTATGTGTGTGTGTATGTGTGTGTATGTGTGTGTATGTTTGTGTATGTGTTTGTGTGTCTCTGTGTATGTATGTGTGCATGTGTATGTGTGTGTGTGTATGTGTATGTGTGTATCTCTGTGTGTGTGTGTGTGTGTGTGTGTGTGTGTGTGTGTGTGTGTGTGTGTGTGTGTGTGTGAAATCTGAGCCCGATAGCTAATCAGAAAGTCGTGTACAAATAGAAGGAACAGTTTTGACAAAACAAACATGAACAACTTTAGTAAAAGCTTATTTAAAAAATCTTCGAGTAACATTTCAGCTGGAAAGCCAATTTTCCTCTTTAGAAAAATGGAATACCAAATAAATATAACAGTAAGGAATTATTTTGTACCGAACACGAATGATCCGTCATTTTTACTGATAGCTCATCTTGTGTAGGGCCGCCTAGTGTCGGCAGAAGACCTTCTCTTGGATGGGATGAGAAAACTTAAGTCCAAGACAATCTCAGAGATGAGACAACGAAACTGCCAGTTTTTTCTTGCATGCCGACCAATTACATAAATGGAGAATTTAGTCAGACCAGTCAATGTGGCCACTCACAAATTTCATTAGTATAGAGGACCGGTTCTCAAGCGTGTTGCTGTGTCGCTTCTTCTGAATAAAAATGCGGGCCAGCAGATCACAGTGTTAGCACCGCTGTTGTAAATATTTGCGAGCTCACTGTCTTTTTGCGGGAGTTGGGAAGTGAGCAGGGGATGTTAGGCCTGGTCGTAATAGGAAGAGGAGGAGGAGGAGAATCAGGAGCAAGACCGAGTGGATGCAGGAGGGCTTTTTGGTAACATAACATGGTTGTGCAGAGGCTCGGAAGGAGTTATGTGCCGTATTTTTTTTATTTAAACAAAGGTTAAATGTTAACAACAGTTAGAAGCTATCATTATCAACATCATCATCATTATCAACATCATCATCCTCATCATCAACGTCATCATCATCATCAACATCATCATCATCATCATCATCATCATCATCATCATCATCATCTCCACGACTACAACATCGTCATCATGTTCCATTACGGGTAGGATGTCATGTTTTGTCATCTCATATGATCATAAGAATCAGGGATCAGACCAGTGTTTTTTGTTGCCCTAACCAAACGGCAAAGCTATCATGGTTTTCATTCTTTTTTTATTCCCCTTGCCCTCTTTATGTCACTCTTGTCCATTTTTTTTTTTTGTTTTTGTTTCTCATAAAATGTCCTCTCCCCTATCCTTGGAAATAAAAACTATATCTAGTCATCCCCTTGTGGGATGCATTGTTTCGTTATTTAAAGCCCCACTCTGGCTTTAGTCAGGGGCCGCAAAAAAGCCCGACCATAAATATGGTCTAATGGCTGAACGCGTTTTTTGGGACCTCTCCACGGGTGATCCCCATCCACATGGTGGCACTTTGTGTCATCAGGTCCTTATCGCTTGTGTGATGTCCTGGTGGGGTAAAAGAAGATAAAGATTGGTCCCTAAAAATGTCTACCTCAAATTTATCTAATCTCGTCTAGAAGTTGTTGAGAAAAAAATACTTTAGAGAAGATTTGACAGATGTTTCAGCAAAATATATGGAGATGTTTGTAAAGAAAGAAAGAGAGGGAGAGAGAGATGTTTGGGGGAGGGGGGGGGGGGGGTGAGAGATTGCTAGCAGACAAAGATTTTTTAAAATTTCATAAGATAGAAATTTATAAATTGAGATAAACACATAAGATCTTAAGAGAAACGGATTTGTCATAATAGATAAAGGGCATTTAGTCAAATCGAGCAGGAAACAATAGGAGCAGAAGACTGCAACATTTACAGACAGAAAGATAAAGATGGAATTGGTAGAACAAAACGGTAACAAGTAGGAATGGTATAAATAGCAAGAGAAAAACGAATAGGCAGAATAATTTGATTGAGTAAGGGATAAAGATAAAGCTGCTAGGCCAAACATGAAATTGAATGAGCTGAGACTGAATTAAGGATGGGTTGATGAATGGAATTGATAGAAAGATAGACAGACTGCAGGCAGGCAGACAGTTTAGACAGCCTGACAGGCAAGTATGTATACATTTAGACATACAAACAGATAGACAGACTGACAGAACGAATGAACGAGCTTTATTTTAAAAGGGTTATAGATAAAATTTCATCGTTCTTTCGCTCGGTCGTTAGATAAAAATTAGAGGTGCCGAAACACTGAATTGTATATGAAAATCTCGGTGTTATCCATGCTTCCAGCGTGCACTCTAATGTTTAAATATTCATACAACCTTTACAGGAAACGCTCCTATAATCCAATCCATCTTTCTAGACTGATAAAATATCGGATTTGCCCCACGCTTATCTGCAAATTATTGTAACCGACGATATCAAAGCTGTCAAGATTGCACAATACGGTAATCGATTGTAAGGAAACAGTGTGTGTGACGTTGAAGGCGATACATTTCATAATTTAACACACTATTGGTTTTTATACATCTTTCCGTGCTGGGTGTCCCAACCTTCTGTCTTGCGTAAAGCCGATAATCCTTCTTCTCCTTCTTTGTGTTCACCAGTTGTAAACTCTGGTGGCAAATTCTGGTTGTTCGTCCACTTCTGGACTGATGTCCTGTTCCAGAACCCTTCAACAACAACAAAAAAACTCCCAATTAGTCGACTCTTACGACATGCTTTGGGACAGGCAGTGGGTCTATTCTATTTCACTAGACTGCCAAAACGCCGCGAGTCACGTCTCAAATCACTGTCCCACCACTCTAAAGGGGCGCTAAGGTAGCGATAGCGCTAACTATGGGAAGAACTGGTCTAAGACGCTCCTATCACTCCACCTCTAGCTGTGGCTCCTACACCTTGTAAAAATATATTTGCTACAGAACATGCAGAGAATCACCACACATGTACTGAAATGAGACATTAACGGGTTTAGGAAACGACGGCGTCCAAGCAAAGTTTAAAGACGAAAGGATCATGTTGTAGTCGCTCCGCCTGAAGTTTTACTACACATACGGCAGCGCCGGAGACCAAGATGAGAAAGAAAAAAAAAAAACTGTCTTTCACAAACCTGAGAGAAGCTGGGCAATTAAATCTAGTTTTTTTAAATAAAACACTTTTATTTGAACGCGCCGATTTTTCACTGAGTAGGTGTGGGGTGTGGGTGGGGGGGGGGGGGTGACCAGTGTGGATTCCATGAAGATAAAAAGGGGGAGGAGGGAGATTTAAAATGATAAATAGGAAAAGAAAAGCTAAAGAAATGTTTTATTACATATTTATTAATAATTCTTCTGGTTTGTTTTTTTAGAGTACAGTAGAACCTCGCTTAACGAGCACCTCTCATAACGAGTAATTCGCATAACGAGCAAAACAAATTGTAAAAGAATGGCTCTCTTACCGAGCGAAGTTTCGCATAATGATGAGAGGGGAAGTCCCAGATTGTACGCATGTTGCATCAGTCTGTGTTTAGCACTCGTTCCAGTAGCACCGTAGTGTCGCTTGTGATGACTCATTTTCTCAAACTTGTGTTATATTGTGATATATGTACATGAATCCTCCAGGCCTACAACATGACCTCCCTGAAGAATTTAAGTTCATCAAGATCCAGTTTCTGCCTCCCAACACCACTCCGTTACTCCAGCCCATGGACCAGCAAGTTATTTATAACTGTAAGAAACTCTACACTAAAGCACTCTTCGAGCATTGTTTTCAGGTGAGTGACCTCACTCTCAAAGAGTTTTGGAAAAATCACTTCCACATCGTTGCCTGCCTCAAGATGATCGACAAGGCGGGGGAAGGGTTTACCAAGAGAACTCTAATTTCTGCTTGGAAGAAGCTTTGGCCGGAGAGTGTTGTCGAATGTGACTTTGAGGGGTTCGAGACAGTATGTGTGGAACCTGTAGTCAATGAGACTGTGTTTTTGACCACTATCATGAAATTGTAGGTGGATAACCGTGATATCGAAGAGCTTGTAGAAGAGCACAGCCAAGAGCAGACCACCCAAGAGCTTATGGAGTTGCATTGTGTTTCACAGCAAGAAGTTTTTGAGGAAAGTTTGTCAGTGGAGGAAGAGGAGGTAACAGAAAAGCAAAAATTTTCTGCCGAAATCAGAGAAATGCTGAAAGCATGGCAAACTGTTGCATCTGACATTGAGAAACATCACCCTAATAAGGAAGTGGCTATGGGCGTTGCAATTTTTTTTTTAATGATAATGCTGTGTCGCAAATTTTGAAGCGTCTGCAAAAACAAATGTCTCCGGACTTTTATCTAGTTAACAAAAAAATGATTAGCTATGTATCATAATTATTTCGACTTTTTTCTCTGCAGAACGAATTCGCATTCCAGGTGGGTTCGTTCCGCAGTGGAAGAAAAGATATAGATGATTCACTCTTCTTGACAAAATGTAAATAATTTTCTTTGAATGAATGTTATACATAGCATTTTGTAAGTATTTGTTTCGACATGGAACGCATTATCGTATTTTACATTAATTTATGTGAGAAAAACTGTTTCGCATAACAAGTGTTTCGCTTAACGAGTATGGTTCTGGAACGAATTATGCTCGTTAAGCGAGGTTCCACTGTATTTATCAAGACCTCAGGACCCAGGTCCCTCTGAACTGCAGACAAAGCGTCTAGCCGCTAAATCACGACAGCTTCCTTCGTAGCCTTGGTTACAAGAAATTAAATATTGAGGATTCAAAACTTTATCAACGTGGACATGTATCACAGACAACTGAAGATGTGCCACCGATAACTGAAGATGTGCCACAGATAACTGAAGATGTGCCACCGATAACTGAAGATGTGCCGCTGATAACTGAAAATGTGTCAAGATAACTGAAGATTTGCCACAGATAACTGAAGATTTGCCACAGATAACTGAAGATGTGCCACAGATAACTGAAGATGTGCCACAGATAACTGAAGATGTGCCACAGATAACTGAAGATATGCCACAGATAACTGAAGATGTGCCGCCGATAACTGAAGATGTGCCACAGATAACTGAAGATGTGCCGCCGATAACTGAAGATGTGCCACAGATAACCGAAGATGTGCCGCCGATAACTGAAGATGTGCCACAGATAACTGAAAATGTGCCACAGATAACTGAAGATGTGCCACAGATAACTGAAGATGTGCCACAAATAACTGAAGATGTGCCACAGATAACCGAAGATGTGCCACAGATACCTGAAGATGTGCCACAGATAACTGAAGATGTGCCACAGATAACCGATATGTGCCACAGATAACTGAAGATGTGCCACAGATAACTGAAGATGTGCCACAGATAACTGAAGATGTGCCACAGATAACTGAAGATGTGCCACAGATAACCGAACATGTGCCGCCGATAACTGAAGATGTGCCACAGATAACTGAAAATGTGCCACAGATAACTGAAGATGTGCCACAGATAACTGAAGATGTGCCACAGATAACCGAACATGTGCCGCCGATAACTGAAGATGTGCCACAGATAACTGAAAATGTGCCACAGATAACTGAAGATGTGCCACAGATAACTGAAGATGTGCCACAGATACCTGAAGATGTGCCACAGATAACTGAAGATGTGCCACAGATACCTGAAGATGTGCCACAGATAACTGAAGATGTGCCACAGATAACTGAAGATGTTCCACAGATAACTGAAGATGTGCCACAGATAACTGAAGATGTGCCACAGATAACTGAAGATGTTCCACAGATAACTGAAGATGTGTCACAGATAACTGAAGATGTGCCACAGATAACTGAAGATGTGCCGCCGACATGATCTCTACAAGCAGCAAAGCAGCCCAGGTCTGTCCAGTTTGCTCTCCTGTAAAAAGTAAAGTAAAGATGCCTTTTCACGCCTTAGGCGCATCGGGCATATAGGAAGAACACCCCACATTTTTACAGACCAATCGGCACAAGTTGGGTACTGTGGTCAGCATTGCGCCGGCCGTCTTTACTTCTCCAAGACAGCAATCCTGGTACCCATTTAGGCTGGATCGACAAGCGACGCCCCGTACCATGATACGAATCCACCCAGCCAGCAGTGGGTTGCGATCGCGTACGTTGGAATTACGAGTCGGACTTGTGTAACACCTAAGCCAAGGACGCGGCTTGCACTCCTGTGGAATCAATCAATCAGTTTTCCCCGTGTGGGTTCCGGGTCCATGTTATAGGGAAAACAAGAATAGACCCACT
Source organism: Candidula unifasciata (assembly GCA_905116865.2). Taxonomy (NCBI): domain Eukaryota; kingdom Metazoa; phylum Mollusca; class Gastropoda; order Stylommatophora; family Geomitridae; genus Candidula; species Candidula unifasciata. Next base: position 87,937 of record CAJHNH020008536.1, read on the forward strand.
GCCTACCCAAAAGTATGTCGTAAGAATTAATTGGGTGCATCTGCCTGAGAGGCGGCAAGGAACCAACAGTCTGCATACAAATCAGTCAGATCTGTCAAACGGATGCACACGCACCAATCAAGTTTTGGAACAGAATTGCAGTCCAGAAGTGGACGAACTACCAGAAATTTCCCTCAGAGTTTACAGCTGGTGCGAAAAGGAAGAAGAATCAATCAGCATGTTTTTTACAGAACGTTGCTCTCTTCACGGCAAATCTGAATTTCTCTCGTTCTCTAGCTATTCTCCAACCCTATGTGCTTTCATAGGTAATGCATCTTCAATGCCCAGTATTAACCTCCGCGGAGGTCAGCCTTTGTCTCATTTTCCGGAAACCACCTTCTATCACCGTTCTCTCCAGGCCACTATGGCGGTTGACATGTCCAGCATGTTTCAGCTTTCATGGATGCTGTTTATGAGCCAGTTCTCCTTGATGTTTGGGTCATGCAGGATGACGACGTCTTTCTTCTTTTTGGTTATCATTACATTAGTCGTCTCCGTGTGGGAAGCAAATTTTTGTTACTTTGAATCCCCACCCTGGCTGTTGCCGGGGGCCCTAATATAACCTAACGGTTGAACAGGGTTTCCATGACCTCTCCACGGGTGATCCTCATCCGTATAGTGGCACTTCATGTCACCGGGTGTTTATCACTCTGTGTGATGTCCTGGTGGGGTGAAAATTACTTACTTCTTGGTCCTTATCGCTTGGTGGATGTCCTAGTGGGGTTAAGTCTTATTCATTCATTCTTTGTCCACGGATTCTTTAAAAAAAAGGTAAAGTAAAGGACCCTTTTCCACGCCTTTAGACGTTTAGGGCATATAGGGCTAGACCTATATTTTATAGACCCAACTAATGTGTGATGTGGAAAGATAGGTGATGTGGTCAGCATCACGCCGGTCGCCTCTACTTCCCGGGACTGCACCCGGTACCCACTCAATGCTGGGTTGACCTGGGAGCCACTGTAATTTTTTAAGAAAAGTCCGGCTTCGCCAGGGAGAGAACCCACGACCTTCCGATCCGTCCACGGTATTCTAAGAAGGTTTTACTGTTTCCTATGGAAACCAGGCTGTCTCGATTAGTACAGGATACGCGTCGTACCATAGTCTTCAGAGGCAGCGAGAACAACACGAAGAAGATTTCTGATATTATTGATGTCCATGCCACGATAACAAACCTTATAACTCCCTGTGGCTTCTCTACCTCCTCTAACTTTCCTGCCTTTGCAAATCTCTTAAAGAAGCCAAAGAATACAGATTTGCTTCTTCTAATGCGGGTAATCAGTTCTCTTTGTGAGTTCATTTTTTCCTAAACATCTTCATTACCTTTTTTTCCCTTTCAACCTGGTCTTGGTCACTCAATCATAAAAGTAAAGCTCGCACTCCAAACACAGAATCATTGACAAATACTGCGGTACTCGTGTCCAACGATATCAGACCAGTCTGTCGATACCAGAGGAGTAGTATACCGTAGCTTTCAACGGCTTCACTGCAATACCATGTAATCGATTAAGGGATAATCATAAGATAAAAATCACATACTTCCGACGGTTTGTGTATTGGTGTTGTAAATTACTTTGATCGTTCTAAAGGTTAGTGAAAGTGAAGCTGTAGCCACAGATTGTATTGGCTTTGTCGTTTTTTAGAGGGGGGGGGGGGGGGGGGGGCGGGAGAGAGGGAGGGGGGTCATCTCAATGTGTCTAAGTCTAATCTCCTAGATTTATGGCCCCTGTATGATAATAGCATGCAACACCAGGAATACATATGTTATTCCTACTTCTTTCAATGAGTGCCGATCAATACACTTTCTGTTACTGACTTAATTCATATTACTTTCAAGTACCGCTTTCTCCGTGGAGGTCGGCTATAGTGTACCCACTGCTTACTATTGTAATATCACGTGACAAGACTCCGTCTCTTCCTTGGTGTCACTTTCGTACCAACATCTGACAACCGTAAAAACATTATTTTTCTTCACCGCCTACCGCGGAAATTGAGCACGGGTAACTGCCGAGGAAAGTCCCTGCTATT
>CAJHNH020008536.1:95000-145000 GCA_905116865.2 Candidula unifasciata
TTGTCTTCATTACAAACGCTTGTTGTCTGTTTTCATATTCTGGTCTAGGGTGTTGTATTTGCTTTGATAATATATGCGCGAATGTCGTGAGTATGTTTCTGAATCATTATTTCCCCCTTTTCTTATCTCTGTGCTTTCTTCTCTTTCTCCCTAGCACCATCTCTGTCAGATGGCGTGCTTTCTGAGTATATTATTTTTGTCTATACGGAAATATACGGATATATATGGATGTGTACAGATAAATACGTATATATACGGACATAAACGGATACATACGGATGTATACGGATGAAAACGGCAACATTTTACCGGACGAAGAATATTTTACAGTCTTTCTTTCTCAATTGAGATGAGACAGAGAATTCGTAAAAGCTATCTTGATATACGGAAGTGAATCATTGACAGTTGGTAAATCAATTAAAAAAAACTCTGAAGCTCCGCAGATGTGGTTTTAGAGACGATTAATGATAATACTCGGAAAAGATAAAAAGAATAATGAAGACGTCATGAAAGAAACTGAATCACGAACAGAACTGATTGCCTACATCAAAAAGAGACAATCTACATTTTTGGGGCATGTGATGAGAAGAAGAAATCTAGAGTACACAGTGACAATAGGAGAGTTAAAGGGAGAAGAGAGGCAGAAGGAGACAGAGATAACAGATATTTGACCGTTTGGTATCATGTTATGAAGAAAAATCTGTGTGAGAGTTGACTGAAAGTACATCAGACAAAAGGACACAAGCCAATGTTTGTTTTGATTGTCACAGAGGCCCTGGGAATCACACGCCTCTCTCTCTCTCTCTCTCTCTCTCTCTCTCTTCTCTCTCTCTCTCTCTCTCTCTCTCTCTCTCTCTCTCTCTCTCTCTCTCTCTCCGAATGTCAGACGGGCCTGAATAGCCAATTTGTAACCCTTTGAAAAAAAAAAGTTTGTTCGTTCGTTCGTTCTCTCTCCCTTTCTCCTTCTTTCTCTGGTTCCCTCTCTGTTAATTCCCTCTTCTTTTCTTATCCCCTTTTTCTTTTCCCTCGTTCTCTCCATCTTTTTCCCATCCTTCTCTTTGCCTTAAGCAAGCCAATATTTGGTTTGATTATCGTAACCGCCCAGGGAATCACAGGCCGACCCCGAAAATATCTTCAAAAGTAAAGACGCCCCTCGTTGTTTTGACGAAATCAGCTGTTGGGTGTCGGTTATCTCTAGAGAGTTAAGTTCGTTAAAAAGCATACGAGACCTGTTTCAGATCACACAAAACTAGAACCAAGATCCAACAAAACAAACCTCTAATACAAATTTATGTGACTTTAAACTCTGCGACATTTCCTCCCACAATGCCATTGTCTGTGTCAGGCGACTTCCGGTTCAAGGAAAAGAGATAGTCATCTGGTGGTGGTGTCTCAAGAGAGGCAGTCAAACCATAGTTGTGTGTCTTTTGTGCCATCAACGGCATCATTAGAGCTCCCAAAAATGGTTGTTTCTTGAGTGTTACTTAAAGAGTTTTGGAAGGAGTCCTAGCGTGGACTGAGTGGGCGATCACAGTGCAACAGTGTGATGGTAAAGGTTTTCTCAGAGAAGACAATTGCATGGTTTAACATGTTTTACATTCTTCTTATTCTTTCTTATTAAAGACCATGCCGTGTGGTGTTGGTAGTCATCTCTATCCATAAGACTCTTGTCTCGTGTAATTCCAAACAACTTTTACACAGATGATTCTCCATGCCATGAGGTCAAACTGTCCAGCATCTGTTCTCTTGATCTCCCTCTGCCTCTCCTCCTCTCCAACTTTCCCAACGTCGCGATGTAGTTAAGTTTCGACTTATTGAATGCCACTTTTACCGTCCAGTTATCGAGGGAGATATAAGTCTCTGTTACTGCTGCTGCTGGTGCATCATCTTCCACTTCTTCTTCTTCTTCTTCTTCTTCTTCTTCTTCTTCTTCTTCTTCTTCTTCTTCTTCTTCTTCTTCTTCTTCTCCCGCCTTCGCTATTAAAAGGGTCGTAGCCACGTTGGATTCTGATTTACAGCCAGGTTAAGACACATTCGATTTCAGCAGACCCCTAAATCAGCCTCACTTTACGACACAGTTGATTTTTTGTTGTGTTCCCAAAAAAAGGACCTCCAGAAGTCAGACGGAGAAGATATCAAGTATAAATTGCTATAACGTGCCTGTTTGCCTGCTTCGTGCTAGCTTCTTTTCTTTATTGTGTGTGTGTGTGTGTGTGTTTATTTTTAACACTACAGGTATCGAATATTGTATTTCATGTTCGAGCGCAGGTAATTTAATTGTTAAGGATATGCTGAGCTTTAACAAACAATAACAAAAAAGAAAAAATATAAATAGAAAGACCATTTTCCCACTAGTTGCGCGACAGGTATATAATATTAGGGTCGTACTTCTGTATAACATTCAACACTCGCTGTCTGATGTGTCTGATGTGCCCTAGAGCAGTGGTCTCCAGACTGTTTCTGGCGACGTTCCCTTTGAATACATGGCAACACCCCCACGTCCCGCCCCCCCCCCCCTTCTGTATGTGACAAGGCATCCTCACGCCCTTGTGTAAGTGGCCAGACCCCACCACCCCCTTGAGTATATGGCAAGACACCTAGATCCTTTTGTGTATGTGGCAAGACCCCACCACCCCCTTGAGTATATGGCAAGACACCTAGGTCCTTTTGTGTATGTGGCAAGACCCCACCACCCCCTTGAGTATATGGCAAGACACCTAGGTCCTTTTGTGTATGTGGCAAGACCCCACCACCCCCTTGAGTATATGGCAAGACACCTAGGTCCTTTTGTGTATGTGGCAAGACCCCACCACCCCCTTGAGTATATGGCAAGACACCTAGGTACTTTTATGTATGTGGCAAGACCCCCACGTCCCATTGAGTACATGGCTAGACCCCCACCCCCACGACCCCCCTGACTTTGTGGTAGGGCACTCACTCCCCCACCCCCCACCCCCACAACATAACAAAATGAGAACAAAAAGAGGAGGAATGTGTTCTTAATCTATAATTAAATACGCGTGCTATCGTATTAAATTAGGTTTTAAAAATCACCTGTAAAAACAAATTAAAAATACAAAAATTGCTTGAAACCCATCATTGAACTTTCTCAAGCACCCCCCCCCCCCCATGCCCCACACAGGGGTCTGCGCCCTCCCAGTAAGAGACCACTGTTCTAGAGAGACTATATGATCTGAGGATGTGGAAGCAATGTACCCATATCACTGCTAATAATATAAGATTTGGGAGTAAAGATATGCACAGCCAAGGACAAAGAATCCAACAAGAAATCGTTGTAACCCAGCAATATTATAAACTAATAAAGTAACAGAAAGTGTGTTGATCGGCACTTATAGAAAGAAGTAGAAAGAAAGAAGAACACACTAGACAGCATAAAAATTGAAAGCTATAGTTACCGTGCCGAGAATTGAACCTGACACCTCCAGACGGCGTGTGCGCCTCGCCATGAATACAAGTGCACTAAGAACATGGTCAACTAGGCACCCTCTGGCACTATAACCGCACGACGCTGATGTAAATGTGGAAGTGGGAATCGGATCACCTTTGAATGTGTCCGGAGTGCTGTAGAGATAACTCAGTTCGTTACTCATAACTCAAGAGATATCCAACCTGAATGTGTCTCATTAGAGATGGAAATGAAATATGAAAAGTAAACAGTGTCAGACAAAACGTGTAAGAACATGGCAATAGTATCTGGGGAAATAATTGCAGGCTTTGGAAACATGTCAATAGCGTGAATTTAATCTTCATTGTGTATCTATTTTCTAATTCTTCTCTTTCTTTCGAGTTCTCCATTTCTCTCTTGTGCACTCTCTCTTTCGCACGCTTTCTCTCTCTCTCTCTCTCTCTCTCTGTCTCTCTCTCTGTCTCTCTCCTAGTACTAATTATCTCACTCACCCTTTTATCTTTCTATCCCTCTCTGTCGTTCTATATTTCAACACCCCCCCCCACCTCTCTCTCTCCCTGTCTCTATCTCGCTTTCTGTCTTCCTCGCTTTTGCTCTCTCTCTCTCTCTCTCTCTCTCTCTCTCTTTCGTGCTCTCTCTCTCACTCTCTCTGTATCTCTCAATAGTACTAATTCCCTCACTCACAGTTTATCTTTCTCTAGCTATCTATCTATCGCTCTTTTTTCTCTCTCTCTGTCTCTCTCTCTCTCTCTGTCTATCCCCCGCTCCCTCTATCGTGTTCTCTCTGCCTGGTTGTTTCTCTCTCTCTCTCTCTCTCTCTTTCGTGCTCTCTCTCTCTCACTCTCTCTGTCTGTATCTCTTAATAGTACTAATTCCCTCCCTTACATGTTATCTTTCTCTGGCTATCTGCCTTTCGCTCTTTTTCTCTCCCCCCCCCCTCTCTCTCTCTCTCTCTCTTTCGTGCTCTCTCTCACTCTCTCTGTCTGTATCTCTCAATAGTACTAATTCCCTCCCTCACATTTTATCTTTCTCTGGCTATCTGCCTTTCGCTCCTTTCTCTCTCCCCCCTCCTCTCTCTCTCCCTCCCTCCCTCTCTCTCTCTCTCTCTCTCCCCTCTCTCTCCCTCTCTCTCTCTCTATCCCCCGCTCCCTCTATCGTGTTCTCCCTGCCTGGTTGTTTCTCTCCCATGTCATTATCTTTCTTTCCGCTGTCGTCCTCTCACTTATCTTGCCTCTTCTGAAACCACGTCACCCCAGCTCTCATGCGCCCCTGAGTTTCTCTTCCTACTCTCTCTCTCTCTATATATATATATATATATATATATATTTTTTTTTTTTTTTTTTTTTAAATTTTCTCGGATCATACTGAATGTGAAATCGCGTTGCCTCCATTGTTCGAATCTCATTAACTAGAACGGATGACAAGGGGGAGCAGATTGGGAGGGGAGGGGGGGGGGAGGGAATGGGAAAATTCCACATTTCAAAAATTCCTGCCTTCTCCCATTCTCTGACCTTTACGGGACAGAGTGAAGATTGCACCCGCAGCTAGGATTCCCCTCGGGACAATCAGAGTATACATTTAAATCTAAATCATTTTTAGGGACAATAAATTGTGCTGCAGTTGTGTCCCCTCTCTGTGTCCCGCTAATCTCAGTTTCAGATGTCTAATTGTATCTAATGTATTTCTTTTGACCCTGTCAGAATCTCGGGAAATGTTTCAGGGAGATAATCAATGGTAAAAAAAAATTTTTGGGAAGACAAATTAATCGTGAAATGAGTTCTCATAGGTAAGGCGGGTTAAATACCAGAGATCCGATATGCCGTTGATACAGTATTGCTATCCACAGACTGGTATTTAAAAAAAAAAAAAAAAACTAACAACCTCAACCTAAAGAAATAGTCATAATTACAACTTAGATCGAAACATTTATTTTTTTTTAATCAAGAACCCATGAGTTGTTAACCTTTTGGCTCGGTACTATGAATATCGCAACCCTTCAGCCTAGATTCCATGATAGGTACCGTAAATCAGGTAGAAAATATGGCTTTTCTGCCTACCCCCGGGAGTGAACCCGGACCACAAGGAGTTCGGCACCCGGTCACCGCGCAGTCCGGTTTAGCCAACTACGCTAGAGAGCCAGGCATATCGAAACATAGCATAAACAAAGATAATGCAAACAGATACCATTTCCATAACAAGTATAGGACTTTTTTTTCGCTTTCAGGCGTATTTTGTTATTCGTTACGTCCTTTTTAGGACGTAATTTTTTGTTATTTGAAGCCTCACTCTGGCTTTTGCCAGGGGCCGCAATATAGGCAGGCAATAATTATGGCCAATTGTCTGAACGCGGTTTCTGGGACCTCTCCACGGTGATCCTCATCCACATGGTGGCACTTTGTGTCATCGGGTGTTTATCGCTTGTGTGATGTCCTAGTGGGGTAGAAAGTCAGTCAGTTCAGGCGTATTAGGAATATAGCTAGACCTATATTGACGGATCGACGGCACAAGATGCCTGATGTGGTCAGCATCACGCAGGCCGCCTTTACTTCACAGGACTGCATCTGGTACCCACTCAAGACTGGGTCGACCTGGGAGCCAAGAATTAGGATAATTAATTAAGATCCCTTTCCACGCCTTTAGGCGTATCGGGCATATGGGAAGAGCACCCATATTTTTACAGACCATTGGCACTCGGTGGGTAATGTGGTCAGCATTACGCCGGCTGTCTTTACTTCCCCAGGACAGCCCATATGGTACCCATATGAGGCTGGGTCGACCCATACCAAAATAAAAATCCACGCAGCCCGCAGTGGGTTTCGATCTCGGTACGTTGGAATTAAGTCGGACTCGCAACGCCTTAGCCACGGAGGCCGTGGTCATTGTTGAATAAGGTCCGGCTCCACCAGGGAGCGAACCCACGACCTTTCGATCCACAGGCGAGCCGCTAGCCGCTACGCCACGGCTACTCGCCATAAAACTACTACGGATGTAAAAATATTTGTGTGAGGAAAGATTAGAGGTTGTGGAAAATTTGGAATATTTTAGGCCACTGATTAACAACAATGGTGACACAATGAAAGAAATTAAACGACGACTGTCCATTGCTCTTCAAAGACCAAAACAACTGAATAAATTATGGGGTGGGACAGACAAAACTGAAAAAAAAAAAAAAATAAGATTTCCAAGAGTGTGAATTTTTCCCATTGCAACATACGGTTTGAGACTTTATCAATTACTAATCAAGCTGAACATGGCATAAATACCTTTGATTACAGCTGTTATAGACGGACTTTAAGATAATCATGGGTAAAGGAAGGAACAAATACATCCTTATTCCAAGAACTGAATATTGAAGACGATATTAAAGACGATAAAACACAGAAAATTAAAATATACTAGTCACTTGAAACATAACGAAAGTTTACAGTGAAACTCTCACAAACTTACTCCCACGAAGAAGAAACATGTCTTGAATTCGAATACGCATCGATGCCGAATAAATTTTTTTTTCTCACTCTAACCTTTGCTCTCAAGTCGATTCCGATTAAAATGAGTAGTCGGATAATGTCAGAAGACGGTGAAAATATGGGGGTGACTGCAGTCAAGCTAATGCAAGGAACTCCAGAGAATTTCTCTGGAATTCCTTGTCAGAAGTCGTTAAAGTATTGAGCAATCCCAACCATGCATACGTAACCACAGAAAACGACTCACTTTGTACCCCACTTGGACATCACACTGAGCGATCAACTCCCGGTGACACAACGTGCCTTATTTCGGATGAGGTCACCCGTGGAGAGGTCCCAGCAACCCCGTTCAACCGTTAGGTTATATTAGGGGCCCCCGCCAACAGCTAGGGTGGGGCTTCAAAATAACGAAAAATAAGTCCCACATAGGGACAGTCAATTTTTGTAAGACCTAACCACAGGATTTTCTTTTTCCAGGAAAGGGGGTGGGGTTGGGGGGAGGGGGGGGGGGTGAGGGGGATAGTAGAGTACCTAAGCTGTGTTATAGGTTGAAGGGGTTCCTGATATTCTCTCTTATTGAGTTCTTATCCTTATAGTGTCTCTTACAGTCATTGGGTATTAATCATTTATAATGAAATCCTCATCCTCATCATCATCATCATCATGTAGCAGGTCCTTTGCAGAACGTCCCTCTCATCACGGTCTGCCTGAAAGAAACTCGGTCTCTCTCCAGCTATTTCACCTCGTGTGCTTCCCTTACCAAAGGTGTTACTTATATCTTGTGCCTATCTTCGTGCTGGCTGGTACCTGCCCCTCTTTCCCCGTACCCCACCTTCTGCTTTTTCTTTATTAATCCAAAGTTGCTTTTGAATGGCTTGAATGCAACCGTAAAGTGTATAAATTTTGAGAAAGTAGCTGTTGTGGAATCTCTTGCCACATGCTGGCCACTGACACAGTTCTACAGGTTTACCACATATTTACCACAATGTATTAATCAAGTAACAGAAAGTGTATTGATAGGCACTCATAGAAAGAAGTGAAAGTCGCCGTGGCCGAGCGGCTAGACGCTCGCGGCGGATCGGAAGGTCGGGAGTTCGCTTCCTGGCGAAGCCTGCCTTTTTTCAAAAATAACCTTGGCTCCCAGGTCGACCCAGCCTTGAGTGGGTACCGGGTGCAGTCCCGGTAAAGTAAAGGCGGACGGCGTGATACTGACCACATCACCCATCTTGTGCGGATTGGTCTATAAAAATATAGGTCTAGCCCTATATGCCCTATACGCCTTGAGGCGTGGAAAAGGGTACTTTACTTTTTTTTTTACATAGAAAGAAGTAGAAAGATAGAAGAACACACTAGACAACATAAAAATCGAAGGCTATAGTTACCGTGCCGGGAATTGAACCTGTTACCTCCGGACGGCGTCTGCGCCTCGCCATGAATACAAGTGCACTAAGAACATGGTCAACTAGGCATCCCCAAAAAAGGTGTCTCATTGGCCATGTCTATCGTACAGCTTGAAATCCACGACTATGGAATACGGACAGAATTCATTTCAAACCATTGAAATGGCACCATAGGTTACAGAAATTTATATTAACGAAGCATATGTCGAATAACAATCACAGCAACAATTTACGAACACAGTAGACACCTTAATGCTTACAATGTAACACAGTTCATGTCCAGAAACGACCAACGGCGAGGCGAGCGTGTAACAGCCAGTAATCGTCACTAATATTTTCCATCGCCAAAGAAAATTGCGTTATTTTACTATTTACTATTACTGTTTAATGTTTTTTATTTATTATAGATACGTTATTCGTACATTGTTACAAAATTATCATCAAAGCTATTCGGATTTAGGTAAACAGGACTGGAATATTTTCTAGAACTCAAGTGCAACTCTACAGAGGAATTAGATTGTGAATGTAAATAGAAAGCAGCGTTCTCGCGGGACAGCCGGACTCCGTAAGAGTAAAAATAGTTTTGAGAGTAATGAAAAGTAGCGCTAGTTTTAAACCGCAGCAGACGAGTTGAATTCTCACCACGGAGAAGAGTAGTAATTTAATCTAACGTCCGCGTCTGCAACCCTCGGCAAGAGTAGTTATTTAAGCTAGAGTCCACATTCCCAGCAGGAAGGTGAGATTTTATTCAGCGCCCTAGCTGTTTGACGTGTAATCTGTTTTTGTTTGAATACATCCTCGAGTTTAACCTGAAAGGTTACTTACTGGTCGATAGCTCAAGAGACTGAAGGCTTTGATCAGCGGAGACTCGAACTGGGGCAATCTACTTCATTATCATCGTCTTCGTCGTCGTTGTTTTGAACATCTTCTTCTTCTTCATCCACATCCTCCTTTCCCTTTTCTTTCTTCTACTCATCTTCGTTCTTTTTATGTATTCTTCATCTTATTGTTTTTCTTCTTCTGATTATTATTATCATTAGTCTTCTTCTTCTTCTTCTTCTTCTTCTTCTTCTTCTTCTTCTTCTTCTTCTTCTTCTTCTTCTTCTTCTTCTTCTTCTTCTTCTTCTTCTTCTTCTCTTCTTCTTCTTCTTCTTCTTCTTCTTCTTCTTCTTCTTCTTCTTCTTCTTCTTCTTCTTCTTCTTCTTCTTCTTCTTCTTCTTCTTCTTTTTCTTCTTCTTCTTCTTCTTCTTCTTGTCTTTTTTTTTCTCTTTTACTTATTTGTTTTCTTCTTTGCAAACTACTACTACCACTACTACTACTATTACTACTTCTACTACTGCTACTACTACTTGTACCACTACTACTACTACTACTACTACTACTACTACTACTACTACTACTACTACTACTACTACTACTACTACTACTACTACTACTACTACTACTACTACTACTACTACTGCGACTACTACTGTTACTAATACTATTACTGCTACTTCTACTACTACTTCTACTGCTGCTACCACTACTACTACTACTACTACTTCTTCTGCTACTACTACTACTACTACTACTACTATTACTAATGACCATATATATATATATATATATATATATATATATATACACACACATATTCATGTCGTATGTTGCTAGTATCAATTAGCCATATCTGCTTGACATGTTATTCTTACTGACTGCTTCTTCGCATTTACATTGAAACACTTTAACTGTCTGGTGATGGTTGAAACACCAAGACATTATTGCGAGATAGTTTGAATCAAATGATTAATATCCATCCAGGTTTGGTCAAGGTTTTCCTTTGAGGATTTTTCTAAAAATCTTAATATTATGTTTTCACCTGCAAATTTCTCTGACAATAGTGTTTCCCGTAACCTTTCTCTATTGTACTGGAAGTGTCAATTTTGCGGCTTATTATAGAAAGATCTGTTGAGCTTTATTTTTAATTTTGCACCAGCCAGAAACTGGTTGCTATCGCACTCAGCTCCTCTATAGCTTCGAACTTGGTGTATGTTTGAGGCATTTCTATTATTTATTAAAATATGATCTGTTTGATCATAGGTTATTTTGTCACGTGCTGCCGGGTTTGTTTATGTATATCTTTTCTTTGTGGGTTATCTCCGTGGCGATGTGGTCAGACCTTTTACCTCAAGCTCTGAATGTCGTGGATTCGTTTCACGGCTCCGTCGTTCAGTTTATGAGTGCAATTTTGTTTTACACAATTACTGGGATCATTGTCCGAGCTGTGGAGTTCGTGCTCTATGTGACGATATCGACAGGCGGCTAGCAGTTCAGCGGAGAGAGACTGGGCCATACAGGTAAATCACCGTGCAGTAAAGTCGATTCTCTTGACTTTGACTTTTCTTTGAAATCTGGTGCTGCTCATCTGCAGTCTTTTGGCTACTGCCGGGCTGTGTACATGCCATCCATTATTTTTTGAAATTTTCTGTACAAACGAACGAATGAACGAACAAACTTTTTTTTTTTCAAACGGTTATAAATTGGGCACGCAGGCCCGTCTTGCATTCGGCCCTTCAAAGCACCCATCTTGCAGACCCCAGTAGCATAAAATCAATAATGCATGTTTTGTTTATATTAAAAAAATATGCATAATGAAAAAAAAAATTCATACTCACATCATATATACACTCTTTTATGCCCATACATACCCATTTTCCTTTATTACACAATTTACTTATATTAGGTATTCCTTAATTACACTATATGTCTGTCGCATATGACGAGTTTCGCCATATAATTAACAAGCGTTTTAGATTGATTTTTCAATAACTTTCCGTCCTTTTCAGGATGTGATTTTTTCGTTATTTGAAGCCCCAATCTGGCTCTTGCCACGGTGATCCTCACCCACATGGTGGCACATTGTGTCATCGGGTGTTTATCGCTTGTATGATGTTTTAGTGGGGTAGAAAGTCAGTCAGTCAAGCGTTTTAGCAGCTATGAACGACTTTTAACTACAGTGAAAAGATGAAAACTGCAATGGTTCGGATATATAATAAGATTGAACGGCCACTGTGAAACAATAATACTGGGCTGAGGAGAGGGAAGGATGGGAAGAAAAGAAGAAACAAACTAGGTCAAACTTTTGACCAAGAGAAACATCAGTGCAACAAACTTTACGTCTCGCTGAGTGAATTACAAAAGACAGTGAAGTTCATACTAGAGACACTGCAGATATAGACAATTTATTTCATGCGAACGGAAGAAGAAGAAAAAGTAGCTAAAAATTATTTAAACAGTAAGAAAGCACAAACATGTTGCCAGGATTTGCCCAGCAGTCTAATGTCCTTACACTGCGCAAGCACATACACCACCAATCTCCTTTATTTCAAACCCACACAATTACCCATCGCCTCCCTAGGGCAATGTCCTCGCACTTTTTACTCTGTCGGGGCCTCTGAGCACTGGAATGGTAAATTAACCTTTCGTAACTGTTTGGGAATAATCATTTGTACAGTTTCGTGTACTTAAGGGGTACAGATGTGAACTGCTAGCTTTCAATGGCTAGATACCTGTGTGGGTTTCGGGGCCCAATTGTGGGAGAAACAAGAATAGACCCACTGTCTCCTCAACAAGCATGTCGTAGGAGTCTGGTGATTCATGCCTGTCAGTCCAGCAATTGTGTGAGGTTTGAGGTTTGAGGTTTGAACAACGGTTCAACATCATGGCGCAAGGGTAGTAACCCATACGTGCTCCGTTCTTCTTCTAACTCAAATCTCAGTCCGAAGAAGCTCGGCACAGTGCACAGGCTCTGTAGCACCGGTGAGGATCTTGAAATACTTTGGGTAGATTTGTAACTCCAAATGTTGCCTGGGCAGCGCTGTTAGGCTGCTCTTTTCGATTTCTAACTGCCAAGGGATTTGTTACGTGTGCAACAATACTCACGGGCGTCCGTACTCACTGCCCATAGACGAGGCGAAATTACTAGAAGTCTAAGTCAACGTGAAAAAATCCTAGACCTTACCGGGGATTGCACCTAGAACCTTTAGCACTCGAGGCTGTATCCATGCCTCGAGACCACGCAGCCCTAGCAAATGTGTGAGTGGGGTGGACAATCTTTAACTGGAGTGACTTCTTTGACGGATTCACTACTCGGTAGATGAAGTTTTATGTCTTTTGTCCAACAGTTTATGCCGTGAAGGTTGCAGAGTTTTCTGTCTATTGTCTTACTGGTGCAGCCATATTTAAACTGCCATTGTGACTTCACCGTATTCAGCTGCACCGTGTTTGTCGCGTGCTTTGCACTCTTGGCATTTTTAGCAACAATATTTACAGGTTATAAGACAATAGCATGATTACTGTAATTTCTCTCATACCTTACACTTTTGATTTCAAGCCTTTTGTACAATTGTTAAGCCCCGTTCACTATTACGACGCTTGACGTGTTGTGTTTTGGTTTACAGCTAGGCTTCAACATTTGCGCCTTTCGGCCCAAAATAGCAGATTTCAGCAAGTCGTTATATAGTAGCTATTTACGACATGCTTGTCAAGTGGTTATTGGCCCAATTTAACCCCCCCCCCCCCACCCCCAATAAAAAACGGGGTAGGGAATCACCACTATGACTAGAAGTTATATCCCTCCATTATGTACTTTGTTTTTATCTCAAAAGCCACATCTCTCCATCGAGCAGATGTTTTTCAACTTATCTATTTATTGTCAATGTTTCACAAGCATGTGATAGCTCAGGTTATATATATTACTTTGGTAGTCTAATGAATCTTCTTCTTCCTCTTCTTCTTCTCCTTGTTAATCTTCTTCTTAAGTCTCTGCCGTGTGGCGTTTGTAGTTATGTATATTCACAACCATATGTCTCGTGTACTTTCAGAGAATTCAGACACAGATGATCTTCCAAGTAATGATATCAAACTGTCCAGCATGTTCTCTCGCTCTGTCTCCGGCTGCATCCTTTCCCCTCCAACTTTCCTACCGTCACGATGTACTATCCTTCTCATGATATGACCACCCAAAAAATGTATATTGTCTCCTTCTGGTTTGGGCAATGAGTTCTATTCGTGAGTCAATTTCTTTCAAGACATTTTCGAGACGTTTCAAGACAGTTTCTCGAAAACGAGGTAGGGGCAACTCTTCCCGAAGATAAATGCACGACTCTCAAAATGCATTGACAATGAAAGCATCTACGGATGGGGAAGTTTGTTATAGAGAGATTTCCTGGTGCTGTGACAAGAGCCTCGTTTTGTAAAGGATCTGCTGACTGATAATGATTAGATGATAGTTTAAAAGATTGAACAACCAAGAAAAATTGGTTACAACACAACACAGACTGTGATTAGATAGCTCAGCCTTTTCTCCTTCTTCTTTTTCTTCTTCTTGTTCTTCTTGTTCTTCTTCCTTCTCTTCTTCCTCTTCTTCTTCTTCTTCTTCTTCTTCTTCCTCTTCTTCTTCTTCTTCTTCTTTTTCTTCTTCTTCTTCTTCTTCTTCTTCTTCTTCTTCTTCTTCTTCTTCTTCTTCTTCTTCTTCTTCTTCTTCTTCTTCTTCTTCTTCTTCTTCTTCTTCTCCTCCTTCTTTTCTTCTCTTAACCCATTTACCTCAGCGAGGTGTTGGGGCAGATGTAAGGATCGTTTGTGCGCTTTTTCCAATGCATTGTACAAGTTTGTGTTTATTTATGTTACGTTGCTCCTGATGGCGTCGCTCCATCTCTTGAGTGGTCTTTCCGTTGCATGTGTTCATTATATTTCTTCAGCATGACTCTCTGTGTCTGTTGGTACTAGGGCATTCTCGTCAGATGGACAAACTATCCTCAGTTGTAGTTCTTTAATGAATTGTTTGACTGGTTTAAGCCCTAGTCTTTCTTCTAATTTCTTCATTCCCGATTTTATCTCTTCTCGTCACACCGGCAGCTCTCCTGAGACATCTCATCTCTGTTGTTACGATCTTCTGCTCAGTTGTTAAAGTAAGGGTCCATGTTTGGAACTGGTGGCATAATCAGAACTCAGCTGCGAGACTGAAAAGATGCACACAAAGAATAGAAAGATATAGTTTGCCAATCGTTCAGTAAGCAATGGCAAACTACTCAACATAAAATTGCCTAGTAACGCATAAACAGCCAACATATGTTGGGTTTGCCTTTGTAAACGCCTGTAAAGGTTACACAACTAGCTTGACTATGTTTTGGATGTTTTCGTGAGGACTTTCCGACGTGTTGGGAAATGAACTGGCAGATATATTGGCTGGATCTGCAACACTTGGTGGTAAACTAACGCGTGAAAAAATACATGGTGTGGCGGCCCTTTGGGAGACAGTAAACAGTGCGGAGGGCACAAATAGATCATCATGTCTCTGGACAATGCTCCAGAGCGGAGTGACCTGGGGATCTGGCCGACGTTCAACAGACAGGAGAGCGGCAAGATGGGCATACAGTCAGACTGTTACTGGTACCACTGGAATTGCTGCAGAAAACAAAGCGCTTATGGCAATGTCCTGTGTGCTCTGATAACGGTTCTCGGCTCATAACTCAACAGTACAGAATAAACAACTGTGTCACTTACCTTAGAATCGTTGAACAAGAGCTGTAACCTGTAACCAGGAATGAATCCTTTCTCGTTGATATGGTCCACTGCCAAAAGCGCGGCGTCAAGCTCCGAATATCCATTCTCCACGTACCTTCCTGACAGCTCAAACAACCCTCCTATATACAAGGTATTATCCGGTTTCCCTGCAGCAGGCTCTGTCTCATTGTTGTCCTTGAAGCTTGTTTGAATGGTCACGCTATTGCATTCTTCTTTGAAGATATCTTGAATCTCTTCAGATTCATAGGTGTTGGTTGTTATAGAAGAATTTGGAAGTAACAATCCAAGTGGAGGTAATCTTCCGAGTAAGTTATCCACATGGTTATCTCCTGTGTTACTTGGTACAGAACCGGATGAGATAGATCTTTGGTCAGGTGCTGTATGTAGCTCAGGTAGAAGGATGTCGCCCTTACCTCCATCGATCTTTGCATGAAGTGAAACTACAGGTGACAAAATAGAGGATAACATGGGAGATGAAGTCGACCCGACTAATGCATATGCTCCATTTCGAGCTAACGTACGCTTTGTTTGAAGATATGTGTTTGTGTGATCCTCTGAGTCTGTTGTTATCCTGATGAGGTTTCCTTTGACACTGACGCTAGTTTTGTACGTGGATTTACCATTATTATGTTCTGCTGTCCCCACTCCTGTACCACTGGAAGTAACCGAGTTGACATAACTCGACAAGTCTTCATGGAAACCCGAGGAGGCGGAGGCCTGGTCTAACGATGTTTCTTTCAGTCTCGCAGTTGAAGTTATTCCGATGTGACAGCTAATTACGTGACACACTATGATAATCACCGGCAGAGAAAACATAGGATTCCCCATTGCTCCGAAACATCGAGGCACTATCCGGCTAGTTGAGCTCAAGCATGCGAGACATGAAAATACTAGCTGAAGTGTTGCACAAACTGTCACAGCCTTATCTAGAATTTAAGATGATCATAATCCTCAGTGGCTGCTCTCTGTCAAAGAACACAAATCACAAGAGTAAATATCAAACTGCTAAGTTCCAAGGAAATGGTAAAGGTAAAGATGAGAAGATGGATTATATTGCACCGGGTTTTATCCCATATAGCTCAGTCTTTCTTCAAGAACAGCTAGCTGCCTGCCAAGAGAGACGCACAGAGCTCAACTTCCGTAGCTCCGGTGACGATCCACACGGATCTTCGTAAAAACTGCACTCATTAACTGAACGAGAAACAAACCCACGACCTTCAGAGCGTGAGGCAAACGGCTTGACCACTTTGCCACAGAGACCCCTCATGGAAAGGGGAGAAGAGGCAGACGAAGAAAGACCTGGATCCACAATGTGGCTAGGGAACCGCCGTGTTATAGGGACTAATCTCTCGCTTGCGAATTGGAAGGCTCCTGACAGAAACCGCTTGAACGAAGTTTTTCGCCAGGGACACAGATGAGTATCATTTATTGTGTACATTAGAGTCCTATGTAGTCGCTTCATAGTTAGAGAATATTTGTGTATGTGTACTGTGTTGTTCTTTATGTGCTGATGAAGGTTGATCGCCGCAACGACCTTTGTTTTGTGTGATCGATTTTGTAAAGCTAACATAAACTGTTTGTTCTTTCTTACCAACTTTTTCTCTTCCCTATAATTTTCTACCCCTTTAAAAACTGACGGAGACTGGACATTTTCCCTAAATAACCTTAGCTCCCAGGTCGACCCAACCTTATTGAGTACCAGGTAAAATCCTGGGTGGTAAAGGCGGTCGGCGTGATTTTGATCACATCATCCTCTGAGTACCGATTGGTCTATAAAATATAGGTCTACCCTTATATGCCCGACACTCCTAAAGGCGTGGAAAATGGTCTTGGTTAGGTTCACGTTAATCTCCCCAAAAAGAGTAGTACCAAGTACCAATCAGAAGTAAGCTAGTACGTATATGGATTAATCAAATAACATAAAGTTTATTGATCGGCACTCACTCATAGAAAGAAGAAGAAAGATAGAAGAACACAATAGACAACATAAAAATCGAAAGCTATAGTTACCGTGCCAGGAATTGAACCTGTCACCTCCAGTCGGCGTCTGCGCCTCAGCATGGATACTAGTGCACTAAGAACATGGTCAACTAGGCACCCCCTCCCCATCGCCCCCCACCCCCCAAGGAGTCTTACTGGCCATGTCTATCTTACAGCTTGAAATCCACAACTATGGAATACCGACATAATTCATTTCAAACCATTGAAATGGCACCATAGGTTACATAAATTTCTATTACGAAGCATATGTCGAATAACAATCACAGCAACAATTTACGAACACGGTAGACCTTAATGCTTTGTCTAGAATACACCAACATTTAAGAACGGTATTTGATAAGAAGGTTCTTTCTATGAGTGCCGATCAATACACATTATGTTACTTGATTAATTCGTAATATTTAACGGCCTCAAAGGTACCCCCTCTGTTTATTTAAAGTATGTATATGGGCAGGACGTGGGGAGATGAACGTTACTTTAACAGGGGTCTTTCACTTTACTTGCGATGTGGCTGACTGGACGGGTATCAGGTGTTAACATCAAGGCCAGTCCATCTGACAGACAGATCTGGATGGATCTCATCAGACGATCACCAGCAACACACGATGTTATCATACTATGACATCATCACCATGTAGCAGGTCCTTTGTAAAACTGCCTGAAAGAAACCCGGTCTCTCGCCAAATCTCCCGCTTCCTGCACTTTCTTTCCCAAAGTACCACTATGCCCCTCCCCCCCCCCCCCATCTTAGAACAAGCATGTCGTAAAAGTTAACTTATTATGGGGTTCGCTTCTAAAGTCGGAGTGCATCTGACTGACAGACATGGAATTAAATGTCTCCATTGATAACAATCCGATAAGTAAAACGGATGTGCACGCAATATTCAGGTTCTATAAAAGGACTAAAGACCAGAAGTCAACGAACAACAAGAAAAAGAAGAAATCCGCTGGAGTTTTCACTCGTTGAACGCCAACAAGAAGAATAGTAAGAAATCCTACGCCCACCTTCATGCTGATCCTCTTTTCTGGTACCTGTCGTTTGCTACTGTTGTTTTCAGTCAGCCTGGGCACTTGATATTGTCAGAAACCTTACTGTCTAGGGTTCGATTCTATTGGCTCTGCTATAGGCTAATGACAGGAAAACACCGTACAAACACACTCAAGCCAAACACTTGTTGCAACACACACACAATCTTTATTACCAAAGATGTAAACGAAGTGGTGGTACACCTCAGGAGGAGTAACGCTCCTTATTCTAAAACCAGGCCGCGTCTAACTTTAAAATCGCTTAGAGGCGCCTTTACACGTTCGTGAAATAAGCTCTGAGCCGCTACCACTCTCCAGTACAGTGCCAGCTCAACCCGCTATCTCTCGATGCCAAAGACGTTATGGCATACGCCAACGTGTAGGCCTAAGTGCGTCGACAGTGTTAACGCCACCAACAAAGCATGGTCTGGCTTCTAGTTACAACTACTGACACAGTCTAGCTACTACCGTACATGACACTCTGTAACGAAGGAAATACATTTAATGACACAACGAACAAAACGCGTTACAGCTAATAACTACACTGGTACCTTTCTACAAGTCAAAACAAACGGTCACTAAAATCTCCACTCTCGTCCCACGTCCAGTTTCATAGCCGTCCCCCAAGCAAGCGTTCAGCGTCCGGTCCAAAATGTGCACACCGGTGCGAAGTCCGCTGGTCAATGACCAAGCTACGTTTCGCTCATGCTCGTTTCTACGTGTGTATGCACGTACTGAGTGTCACTAAGGGTCGCAGGGTACGATGACGAGATTCATCATCATCATCCTGAACTGTCCCATAACAGGGCGAACCCTGACAGATATGGCCAAAATATTTCAACTTTCGAGACAGGATGTTGTTTTACTACCCAATCCTTCTTGACCTTCAGATCTTTTAGGGTGTCAGTCTTTCTTTTCTTTTCTTCGTAGTCTCTGGTTTTCTGAAAATCTGTCTATAGCATATCAGCTCAAATGCCCCTGTAACCTTTATTAGGCAGAAGTCCACGACTCAAACCCGTGTGTTGTTACAGAAAGGAAACCTGCCCTAAAAATTAGGACCTGTTTTGTTTTTCTTTTTGCGTTCTAATCCTTATCATTCTTTGTAATTCCATTGCCAACTTTAGGGTCTTACATGGTAAGGTCCCAGTCTCTTCCAGGATGACCAGCCATGTTCTCTCATGTTTAGTGAACACGCCTCGTGTGTGCCATGCACTCTACTGTTTCGCGCTACAAGCGTTGATCTTTATAAATTCTTCCGCCTCGTTTACCGTCCCAGTTTTCGTGTACCAGTGAAAGATTACGAGTGCAAATAGAATTACTGAAAGAAATAAAAGACAGAGAGACATTTGATATACTCTAACAACATTAAAAGACATAATACGCTTTCAAAAACAAATTCTGGAGAACAAGAGAACAAGAAGTAGACAGCGATTCATACAATGGTATGGTAAACATTCAAGAAGCTGCCCGAACTGATTGTTACGGGGAGACCGGCGCGATGATAGTGAACATCACCAATCTAATGAGGATTGATACTTAATATGTCAGATCCCCCATATGTCAGATCCGCCTTCATTGTCGCAGAAACTAAAGGGACACTCATAGCAAATTTATCTAAAGTCACACCCAGAAACTGAACTCACTCCCAGAACTAAACAGAATAAAGTCCCGCCTAGAAAATAAACGCACACCAGAACTAACCAGAACTAAAGTCAGACCCAGAAACTAAACGCACCCCCCCCCCCCGCCGAACTAAACAGAACTAAAGTCACGCCAAGAAACTAAACACACCCCGCAGAACTAACCAGAACTAAAGTCAAGCCAAGAAACTCAACGCATCTCCAGAACTTAAGTCACGTCAAGAAACTAAACGCACCCCCCAGAACTAAACAGAACTAAAGTCACGCCAAGAAATTCACTGCACCCCTAGAACTAACCAGAAATAAAGTCACGCCAAGAAACTAAACGCACCCCCAGAACTAACCAGAAATAAAGTCACGCCAAGAAACTAAACGCACCCCCAGAACTAACCAGAAATAAAGTCACGCCAAGAAACTAAACGCATCCCATAAATAAAATCACGCAAAGAAACTAAATGCACCCCACAACTAAAGTCACGCCAATAAACTAAAGGCACCCCAAGAACTAAACAGAGCTTAAGTCACACCAAGAAACTAAACAGAACTAAAGTCACGCATAGAAACAAAACGCAGCCCCCCCCCCCCCCCCCCCCCCCGAACTAAACAGAACTAAAGTCAAGCCAATAAACTAAAGTCACGCCAAGAAACTAAACGCATGCCAGAACTAAACAGAACTAGAGTCACGTCCAGAAACTAAAGGCACGCCTAGAAACTAAAGGCACACACATAAACTAAAACCACACACATAAACTTAAGGCACTCCCAGAATCTCAACGCACGCCCATAAACTAAACGCACGCCCATAAACTAAAGACACCCCAAGAACTAAACAGAGCTAAAGTCACACCAAGAAACTAAACAGAACTAAAGTCACGCATAGAAACAAAACGCAGCCCCCCCCCCCCCCCCCCGAACTAAACAGAACTAAAGTCAAGCCAATAAACTAAAGGCACCCCAAGAACTAAACAGAACTAAAGTCACGCCAAGAAACTAAACGCATGCCAGAACTAAACAGAACTAGAGTCACGTCCAGAAACTAAAGGCACGCCCAGAAACTAAAGGCACACACATATACTAAAACCACACACATAAACTTAAGGCACTCCCAGAATCTCAACGCACGCCCATAAACTAAACGCACGCCCATAAACTAAAGACACGTCAGAACCTAACAGAACCATAGGCACGTCAGAACTAAATAGAACTAAGGGAACGCCAGAACTAACCAGGAAAAGGGTCACGTCCGAACTAAACAGAACTAAGGTTACACAATAACTAAACAGTCCCAAGAGCGCGCCAGAATTAAACAGAACTAGAGGCACGCCCAATAACAAACTAAACGAATGAATGTAAAAGACCCTTTGATTTTTCAACATACACATAATGCTAGACTGTATGAGTTCTGAGGCCCCATTTTGGGGACAATTAAAATAGACCTACTGCTCACCTCAGCGCCCTTTTGTAAGAAACATGTCCTAAAAGGCGATTCATTTAGAATTGTTTTATTTGAAGCTGGAGTGCATCTGTCTGAAAGGCTAGGATCCAACTGTCTACATACGAATAAACCCGATCTGTAAAATTTATGTGCACACAACATTCAAGGTCTGAAACAAGACCGAAGTCCAGAAGTGGCTGAACAACCAGAACTCTCCGCTGGAATTTACAGCGCTGAACACTAAGATAAAAAAGCTGACTTTTTAGATAAATGATCTCTCGGTTAGTGATGTGCTTAATATCAGTCCGGCTGCCTTTACTTTCCACAATATGTGATATCCCTATAAGCTGGGTCGACTTGGGGAGCCAGCTAACCTTTGTACTCCGCTGTTTACTGTTGAAGAAATATCTGTCACGCTAACAGAAAAACAGCTAGGGGGAAACTAAACAAGACCACGAAACAAAAATAATTACAATCATCATAGGCGACTTCTGAAACAGTGTGAAACAGTTTACTTCCGGTATTAGCCAGTCTGCCAGATTGGATTTTTGACGCCAAAGTCCGGAAATTTGACTTCTTTTTCTAGTTTGGTTGGCGCAGAAGACTGTCTGGCTTTTTGAAAACTAAATCTCTTTGTGGTTTTTGTCGCAGAGGTAGGGGACTGGTTTTGCCACAATTTAATTATGATGAAAATAATGTTAAGATGTTGTAGTGGGATGAACCTGATATCAAATTGGTGCTAACCATAGCTGCACAGTTAGTCCTAAGAGCCGCAAGCACAATGTAAACATTGGATGGGCGCGCTTTGAGGTGGTGGGGCGCTTCAATAGACATAAGTCCTGTAATAGTAATTATAACAACTATAATAATAATTATAACAATAATGATAATTATTATTAATATAACATCAATAATAATAACAACAACAATAATAATAATATCACGGATAGCATTTTATATAGTTAAAGAAAAGGACCCTTTTCCACGCCTTCATGTGTATTGGGTATATAGGGCTAGACCTATATTTTATAGACCAAACGGCACTTGGTGGGTGATGTGGTCAGCAGCACACCGGCCGCCTTTACTTCCCAGGACTATACCTGGTATCCACTCAAGTCTGGGTCGACCTAGGAGCCAAGGTTATATTTGAAAAAAAATCCGATCCTCAACAGGAACCGAACCTATGACCTTCTTATCCGTAGGAGAGAGTCTAGCCTCTAGACCACGTCGGCTCACGGATAGCATCATTTAGAAAAATATGATAATATATTAGAAATAACATGATATGTATAATCAAACAGCAGTAGTCATGTCAGTACCAGCAGTAGTCATGTCAGTACCAGCAGTAGTCATGTCAGTACCAGCAGTAGTCATGTCAGTAGCAGCAGTAGTCATGTCAGTATCAGCAGTAGTCATGTCAGTACCAGCAGTAGTCATGTCAGTACCAGCAGTAGTCATGTCAGTACCAGCAGTAGTCATGTCAGTACCAGCAGTAGTCATGTCAGTACCAGCAGTAGTCATGTCAGTACCAGCAGTGGTCATGTCAGTAGCCGCAGTAGTCATGTCAGTACCAGCAGTAGTCATGTCAGTACCAGCAGTAGTCATGTCAGTACCAGCAGTAGTCATGTCAGTATCAGCAGTAGTCATGTCAGTACCAGCAGTAGTCATGTCAGTATCAGCAGTAGTCATGTCAGTATCAGCAGTAGTCATGTCAGTATCAGCAGTAGTCATGTCAGTATCAGCAGTAGTCATGTCAGTACCAGCAGTAGTCATGTCAGTATCAGCAGTAGTCATGTCAGTAGCAGCAGTAGTGATGTCAGTACCAGCAGTAGTCATGTCAGTAGCAGCAGTTGTCATGTCAGTAGCCGCAGTAGTCATGTCAGTATCAGCAGTAGTCATGTCAGTATCAGCAGTAGTGATGTCAGTACCAGCAGTAGTCATGTCAGTAGCAGCAGTAGTGATGTCAGTACCAGCAGTAGTCATGTCAGTAGCAGCAGTTGTCATGTCAGTAGCCGCAGTAGTCATGTCAGTATCAGCAGTAGTCATGTCAGTATCACCAGTTCTAGTAGCACCATTATTGGTAGTATTTGTGATGGTGACTGTAGTACTAAACGTAGCAGTAGTTGTGATAGTAGTATTGATATTTGCACTAACAGTAGTGGTACTAGCAACAGTAGCAGCCGCAGCAGTAGTAGTAGTATCAGCAGCAACAGTAGTAGTATACTAGAAATAGTAGTTGTAGCAGTAGCAGCAGTAGTAATAACAGTATCAGCAGCAGAAGTAGCAGCAACAGAAGCATCAGTAGTAGAAGTAATCGTGGTAGTAGTAGTAGTAGTAGTAGTAGTAGTAGTAGTAGTAGTAGTAGTAGTAGTAGTAGTAGTAGTAGTAGTAGTAGTAGTAGTAGTAGTAGTAGTAGTAGTAGTAGTAGTGGTAGCAGCAGCAGCAGCAGTAGTAGTAGTAGTAGTAGTGTTAGTAGTAGTAGTAAGAAATAGTAGTAGTAATAGTAATAGTTATTGTGTTGATGATGGAGGTAGTGGTGGTGGTAATGATGTTTTTTTTAATTGTGGTATTCAGGGCGGTAGTAGTGGTGTTAGTGGTGGTGGCAATGGTGGGGTGCTGAATATGTGGTGGTGGTAGTAGTTGTGATGATTGCTGTGAGTGTAGTGGTCGTGGTGGGTGTAGCAGCTGTAGTGGGTTTTTTTTTTTTTTTAACTGTTTTTATTTTGAATGTGCTGGTAGTAGTGGTGGTGTAATCATCACGGGAGTCGTGTTGGTAGTAGTGGTTGTGGTTGTTGTGGTAGTAGTGGTGGTGTAATCATCACGGGAGTCGTGTTGGTAGTAGTGGTGGTGGTTGTTGTGGTAGTAGTGGTGGTGTAATTATCACGGGAGTCGTGTTGGTAGTAGTGGTGGTGGTTGTTGTGGTAGTAGTGGTGGTGTAATTATCACGGGAGTCGTGTTGGTAGTAGTGGTGGTGGTTGTTGTGGTAGTAGTGGTGGTGTAATTATCACGGGAGTCGTGTTGGTAGTAGTGGTGGTGGTTGTTGTGGTAGTAGTGGTGGTGTAATCATCACGGGAGTCGTGTTGGTAGTAGTGGTGGTGGTTGTTGTGGTGGTAGTAGTGGTGGTGTAATCATCACGGGAGTCGTGTTGGTAGTAGTAGTGGTGGTGGTTGTTGTGGTAGTAGTGGTGGTGTAATTATCACGGGAGTCGTGTTGGTAGTAGTGGTGGTGGTTGTTGTGGTAGTAGTGGTGGTGTAATTATCACGGGAGTCGTGTTGGTAGTAGTGGTGGTGGTTGTTGTGGTAGTAGTGGTGGTGTAATCGTCACGAGAGTCGTGTTGGTAGTAGTGGTGGTGTAATCATCACGGGAGTCGAGTTGGTAGTAGTGGTGGTGGTTGTTGTGGTAGTAGTGGTGGTGTAATCGTCACGGGAGTCGTGTTGGTAGTAGTGGTGGTGGTTGTTGTGGTAGTAGTGGTGGTGTAATTATCACGGGAGTCGTGTTGGTAGTAGTGGTGGTGGTTGTTGTGGTAGTAGTGGTGGTGTAATTATCACGGGAGTCGTGTTGGTAGTAGTGGTGGTGGTTGTTGTGGTAGTAGTGGTGGTGTAATCGTCACGGGAGTCGTGTTGGTAGTAGTGGTGGTGTAATCATCACGGGAGTCGTGTTGGTAGTAGTGGTGGTGGTTGTTGTGGTAGTAGTGGTGGTGTAATCGTCACGGGAGTCGTGTTGGTAGTAGTGGTGGTGTAATCATCACGGGAGTCGTGTTGGTAGTAGTGGTGGTGGTTGTTGTGGTAGTAGTGGTTGTGGCAATGGTAGTGGTGGCAGTGGTGATAGTAGTAGTGGTAGTTGTGGTAGTGGTGGTGGTAGTGGCGGTAGTGTTGGTGATAGTGGTAGTGGTAGTAGTGGTCGGGTGTGGAACTAGTGGTAGTGGTGGTGGTGGTAGCAGCTTAGTACATGGTTTACCAACTCATTAGCTTTAAACATGAGATATTCAACAGTCAAAAGATGAGACCACACGCACGGTTTCAATGTTTACTGCATGAAAACATAATTCTAGATTTATAATCAGAATACAGATATGTAACTCTGTTTTCATTGTGACTCACAACAAAGAATGAACGGGAATTAGCAACAATGAAAATCGAAAATGTCTGAGAGAGGCTTGAGGTCATACATGAAAACGTCTGCACAGACTCAGTGCTAAATTACAAAGACAGAAACTCAATGATTTTCTCGATTGGAGAGAATTCCTTGTGACGCCAAAACATGTACAATGTATACACCACAAGATGACAAGAACGTAGACATGAGGTAGAACCAATAATACCATAGAAAGATAACATCAGAGAAACTCTACAAACGAAGGATGTGACTATGCTCGAGGTGGGCAGAAAAACAAGAAGCAGGACCTTATATCTCCTTGATACCCCAAGCGGTAAAAGAGAAAGTGAACTTTTTCTCCACGTTCAACGGCGGAAAATTCTGGTTGTTCGTCCACCTCTGAACATTGGTCTTCTTTAAGAACCTGAGTGTTGCATGCACGTCGTTTTACGGAGCTTATTCGTATGCAGATTGTTGGTTCCTTACCGTTGGGCAGATGCACTTGGACTTCCAAGGAAGCTCCAATTAGTGGTGTAGCGGCTAGATGGGGCTGGACATTTCACTGTTTTTTTTTTTTTTTTTATTATTTCGACTCCTAGGTCGACCCACCCTTAAATGTAAATACAGTAGAAGTCCTGGAAAGTAAAGGCGGCCTGTGTGGTGCTGACCACATCACCCACCAAGTACCAATCGGTCTATAAACTAAAGGTCTAGCCCTATATGCCTAATACTCCAGTAGACATGCACAAGGGTCCTATACGACTAAATTCATGGTAGATATCCAGTTTAGTGTTCTCTTAGTTGTGGGAGTGGCTAGTTCTTCGGCTATATGCCCTGGCCTCTCATTCAGAGCACACAGGTTTGCATCCTTGGATAGGCGATGAATGTCTTTTACTGTGCAGTCAAAAAGGAAATCCTACCCTGCACTGATCGTGACAGCTGCATGCATTTAAAAACAAATGCCCAAGGAAAATGATCAACATAAAATGGGATCAGTTCAAAAGGAGTGCAGAAGTAAGCGAAATGTCAGGGCAAACACTAGTGTCAACAGTTATAAGACAGAGAAGATAGCGCTGTGATGGGCTCATCCTGAGAAAAGACGAGCAGAGAAGCACCAAACAGACACTGAAATAGGAAATAGAGGGAGTAATAAAACGAGGAGGTCTAAGAAACCCGAAAGCGAGCGTTGATAAGCGAAGCCAAAAGTGCTGGCCTGAATTCCATCCATGATATTGAAGTGATTTCACAGAATAGAAAATGATGAATAAATAGACTTATGCGAAATATTATGGCACAAGAGTTAAAGGAATGGATGACAAGTCCCTGGCAAATGTACTAGCCATGCAGAGTTAAATCCCTTGTCCCTATTCTCTTTCTTATTTCCCCAGTTTAAACAACACTATCTGTATCAGCATGTCTACATAAATGCACGTCAGTTTGTCTACAACAGGGGTATAAAACATCCGGTCCTAAATCCCTTGTCCCTATTCCCTTCCTAATTTTCCCAGTTCATGCAACACCATCTATATTATCCAGTCCACATAAATGCAGGTCATTTTGTCTACAAGAGGGGTATGGACAAAGGGCGCCTAAATCTGTTGTCACTATTCCCTTCCTGTTTCCCTACTACATGCAACACCATCCATATAATTCTGTTCACATGAATGCACACTTTGTCTACAAGAAGAAGAAGAATAAGAAATAGAAGAAGAAGAAGAAGAAGAAGAAGAAGAAGAAGAAGAAGAAGAAGAAGAAGAAGAAGAAGAAGAAGAAGAAGAAGAAGAAGAAGAAGAAGAAGAAGAAGAAGAAGAAGAAGAAGAAGAAGAAGAAGAAGAAGAAGAAGAAGAAGCAGAAGCAGAAGAAGAAGAAGAAGAAGAAGAAGAAGAAGAAGAAGAAGAAGAAGAAGAAGAAGAAGAAGAAGAAGAAGAAGAAGAAGAAGAAGAAGAAGAAGAAGAAGAAGAAGAAGAAGAAGAAAAAGAAGAAGAAGAAGAAAAAGAAGAAGAAGAAGAAGAAGAAGAAGAAGAAGAAGAAGAAGAAGAAGAAGAAGAAGAACAAGAACAAGAAGAAGAAGAACAAGAACAAGAAGAACAAGAAGAAGAAGAACAAGAACAAGAAGAACAAGAACAAGAACAAGAAGAAAAAGAAAAATAAGAACATGTGGTATCCCTAACAATGATCACAGAAAGAATAATGGAAAAAATATTAACAGTTACAACATTTACGTAATTAATAACATCTACCGTAAAAATCGCATCCCTATGAATGGTTATTGATACAACAAAAGGTAGTGTTTATGTCCCAGTTCTGAGAATCACCAACACACACAGGTTGCGAAGGACACCATCTGCTAGCTTACACCTGTAGGCTATAATCCACCAAAATCCTACAAGCCTTTTCTCGGAGCCGCCCGACGCGCACGAACTGCCAGAGATTGTTCCCCGTTTCTGTTTACTTTTCGCTGTCCGTGGCGCGAGTCCGCTCACAGAATTCTGCCTGCGATGATCAAATGGTCCTGACACTTTTACGTAGGAATAGCCCGCGTCGATATTATCCCAACGGCAGGCTTACTCATAGCCAATAGCAGATGGCGGGAACACGAAAAGACCTTCTACCGTCGTCTCGAATGAGAACATTACTTCCATTTTTGTTTCTTCTCTTATTTTGTTTTCGTGGCAACAAAAGTCAATCAGATACAGAGGTAAGGGTAAGGCAAGGGATAACAAGAGAGTTGCAGACGTGCAGTAGCACATGCAATCCACAGTGGGCTGTTTCGTCTCGGTAAACTGGGTATCTATGGTTTGTTACTGTTGGACTAGTATCCGAAAATGGCTCTTTTGGTCACTGCGTTTGACGCTTTTGCACCACGTGAAGGTTCAATGTTGAATTAAGAATCGACATCACAGTACTCGGGACACTTCCATTAGGGCTCTGTTCCCATCTTCAGAAGCAAGCCATGAATTCCAATTCCGATGGCACCAGTAACTGTGTGATGGTATATCCGTCTCGCCATTTTCTTGAGTGTAGAGCGTCAGACAGATCCCCTGGTTTCCCCTCTCAGCGCCATTCTCCTCAGACCGTAATAATCTATTTGTGGCTCTGCACTTACTCGATCCCAAAAAGCTTTCACAACGTCTAGCTTGTACATCAATTCACCACCACGTGGTGCAGAACCATCTAGTCTATCCTACTGCTCGTTTCCCGCAACACCGGCACGACCTGGTGAAAATATCCAAACGACGCTAACCACCCAGGACCTCTGAAGCGATGCCTAATCTCACCACGTGTCTGAATCATGCTAGCTTGCGACGTTTCACCGCGGACAAGTAAACATTTGGGGACACTGGAAGAGTTGAGCATGAGCCACTGGGGAAACATAAGTCTCTTGAAGTTCATGACGAACTTGGGGACATGTGGGAGTGGTGAGAAAGTGAGATCCACGCGAAACTGACCAAGGGTGGGAAAAGTCCCACGGCAGTTTAGGTCAGTTGGCTCTTAGTCAATCGTGGACGTGTGTGGGCGTGAACGCGAATAGTTCAAGTCCTATGGAGCTATGTTAAGTGACAGTTGGCAATGTTTTATTCTTAGAAGTCCATGTGAACTGATTATGGTTGATCATGAGATGGACTTTGGAATTCTGTCAGTGGGATTTTCTAGAATGGGTTTGTATCAGCCATGTATGTGGGGTCGGCACGATTACGGCTATGTGGCATGCTGGTTAAGAAGGGGTCTTTTAGTGTACAGACGGTGACGGGCAGCTTTCTGTGTGTTCACCCCGTATGGAATTGCGATATCGGAGGCTGCTTAACACAATGTTAGAAAGTGATACTTCAGTGAGTGGCTGGGGTAGCAGACGGGAGGTCTGGATTCTTTCACCAAATTGTGCCTCTACTGTGAGTCCTCGAGTTGCGGGGTCTGTTAGACGAAGAACCGTCAAGGTATTGTCACTGCACATGACATATGTGTATCTGTAAGAAGAGGGGGTGGGTCGCCCGTAGCTGGCACCTGGTACATAGTTCACTGGTGTGTATTGTCCGTGTCTGGAGGAACTGCCAATGTGAGTATTTGGAACGCAGTAATTGACTTGACAGTGGGTCATTGATCACAGACGTCTTGGTCGCATTGTGTTCGTCCTTAATAAAGAGACAGATCGTATTACAAGATCTCACTTGGAGTGGTGTGATGTATTACAATGTTCTTGGTTACGATAGTACATGTTAATATGGTTACAAGTGCCTGGCGTATTGTGGTGCTCTGATTTATGGTTAGTGGATAAAGTTAATCAAGTGTGTATGTGTGAGGGAATGACGTTTATAAACATATGCCCTAGATACTTGGCCAGCGTGCGGTGAATGACAGGACCGAACACACTCACACACACACACACACACACACACACCATCACTACGAAATTCTAAGACAAGAGATATTTATACAACAAAAGTCTAAGACATGACATATTCATTAAACCTTCATACAACACAAGACAGTAACAGTAGCAATTATTCATAAACCTTTGTGTAAACGCCGTTCCCAACCATCTCCCCCCATATTTCAGCACATCCTACCTTTAAATGAACGTCAACTCAACCGATCAGTTTCTCGGGCAGCCGGCTACTTCATTTCGACCGGTTTAACAACGGTTTAACGTAACCGGCTGTTTGCCGGTGATTTCCGGATGGACACTAGTAATTGGCCTGAAATGCAATCAGGAGCCTGGTTTCTAAGCTCATGACGCAATTTCCGCTACGTCTAGACAAACAGCGTCATTGGATACCGTTTCCTAGTAGAGAAAGACATTTTCCTAGTAGGAGAGGAAATTTTCCAAGTAGGGGAAGCAATGGTTTTTTTTTAATACTCAAGTACAAGGGTTCGATTTCCATGGTGGGCGGTTCCGTCCCCCCCCCCCCCCCCCGCCCCTCTTACGCCAAACGAACACACAATTAAGAAAGGCGGGGTGGTAAAGTCGTACCGTGGAATAGACTGGAACTTCACAACGCAATAATTCACAAAGATGTCTTCGTCTTCATCATCATCATTATCTTATTTTTCTTTTTCTTGTTGTTGTTGTTGTTGTTGTTGTTGTTGTTGTTGTTGTTCTTCTTCTTCTTCTTCTTCTTCTTCTTCTTCTTCTTCTTCTTCTTCTTCTTCTTCTTCTTCTTCTTCTTCTTCTTCTTCTTCTTCTTCTTCTTCTTCTTCTTCTTCTTTTTCTTCCTTCCTTCGTTCCTTCCTTCGTTCCTTCCTTCTTTCTTTCCTTTTTCTTTCTTTGTTTCTTTGTTTCTTTGTTTCTTTCCCTCTTTCTTTCTTTCTTTCTTTCTTTCTTTCTTTCTTTCTTTCTTTCTTTCTTTCTTTCTTTCTTTCTTTCTTTCTTTCTTTCTTTCTTTCTTTCTTTCTTTCTTTCTTTCTTTCTTTCTTTCTTTCTTCCTTTCTTTTTTTTTCTTTCTTTTTCTCTTTCTTTTTTTTCTTTATTTCTGTCTTTAAACTTCTTGTTAGATTTCACTAGTTTCAAACTACAGACGGAAGTTCTTGTAATTTTATTCACTTCCTGACATTTTTGTTGTTGAGGGATTTGAATTGTGCACGCAAACGCGATATTATTGTCGTTGTTATTGACAAAGGCTGTTAAGCACTTCTTTTGCCGCAGTGTCAAGAGGCGAAAGAAGTGCTTGGGGTTTTTTAGCAAACGTTAATGGTCGACGTTTGATGCAGGAGAGCCTAGCATATGATACCACAACATCCAGCTTAAGAATGGAGGTGGAGGCGGTCACTGCAGCTTTCCGCTGGCCAGAGAACACGACACACACACACACATCGTGATTGTAACTGACTCAGAAAGCATGCTGAGGAAGATCAGGACAGGCATGCTTCGTGCAGAGAGGCATGCTTCGCTGCAGTGGACACGGGTGAGGAGTATTGTTTGGATTGTTTTCACCAGGTACGCTGGTGTCTTGGGAAATGAACAGGCGGACAGACTGGCTGGATCTTCACAACTTGGTGGAATACTAATGCATGATAAGGCAGACGTGACTAGTGCCTTGTGGGATAGCGTGTACATCTGCAGGAGCAGATGGATCACCAGTCTGGTGAGATTGATGCAGGTGGAAGTGACGAGAGGTTCTGGCAGATGCTCGAGGCTCAGTGGAAAGGAAAAACGGACGTTTAATCAGAATGTTACTGGCACCATTAGTATCGGAACTCCTCGATGGCTGCTGAAGATGGTGACGGAGCGCTTATGGGAATGCCCCGAGTGCTGTGATGTCGGTTCTTAAATCAAATCAAATCAAATCAAATTAAAGGCTACTGCCGAAACGTGTTCGTTCCAGTGTATGTATGTTTCTGTAGCCCCCCCCCCCCCCCCCCCGCCCCTTTTTTTCAATTTAAACTTCTTAATCACAGGTAAGTGGTTTCATTTCTAGACACCCCCGGGAAACGCTATAACGTTGTGGTTTACGCTTGTCTGCCAGTTCTAAGGTCTGGAATTCGCCCTGGCGTCGGGGCAAGTTTTTTGTTGTTGTTTTAATGGACATGTGATAATTGACAGAGAGACGGATTTACAAACAGGCAAACCTACAGACGGTTAGCTCTCATAAAGACGTCGGCACTGACGTTTATTGACGTTCTACCCCCTCCAGGATACCACATCTAGCTATAAACACCGAGTGATACAAAGTGCCACCATTCGGATGAGGATCCCCCACGGACAGGTCACAGAAACCCTGATCAACCCAAAAAGTTGGGTTAAATTAGGGCTCCTAGACGTTTGGGGTGTCAGCTGTCAGAGGTCGGAACTGATTTATTGACGTTCTACCCCCACCAGGATACCACACCGAGCTATAAACACCGGGTGATACAAAGTACCACCATTCGGATGAGGATCACCCACGGACAGGTCCCAGAAATCCCGATAAACCCATAATTTAGTTTATATTTGGGCCCCAGGCAACAGCTTTACAATAACGAAAAATTGCGTTCCATATTGGGATGTTGAGCATTAGGTAGGAACTGGAGTCATGCGACTGTGAATTATCATTACTCATCACCAAACAATGTACCTTAATCAAACTGAAATAAATATGAAATAAACTTATATAACTTCATTTCTTTGTGATTTATTGTTTATATAATAGATACATAATGTCCATGCACAATTTCATAAAGATCTGATTATTTTTAAATTTCTTCAACCACTATCGAAAACTTGCATAATTTATGATTTTCCACCTTGTTCCCAGCCATTGAGTTGCGTAAGTGACGACTGCGACTAAATTTGGTGTTTTGTCCAGCTACTCGCGCCTCGACATGAGACTTGTAACGTCGACCACTTAACTCTTTGAGTCCCAGTGAGTTTAGCCTCACAGGCCCAGGGGTTAGTAAAGAGAGTCATACAATCGGCGCATCATGCGTTCATTGGGCTTCTAGGTAGGAACCTATAAACGTATGATGCGTTCCTCGGGACTAAAAGAGTTAATAGTACTTGTTCCTCGTGGCCGGCCACTGTGAGGCTTAATGATCAACGTTGAATTTACAATATCTATATGTGAATCGACCACCAGTTCGCCCATCGGCTTGCCTGTAGAGGACTTCGTCACCGGTGACGCCATTTGTGATTGTCCTACGCTCGACTTGCTATTGAGCTGGATACATGATGTCACTTGACCGATGACTCAGCCTGGAAGCATTCTTGATGACTTGAGGCTTGACTAGAGTCTTGGTGGCATTGACTGATGACTCAGCCTGGAATCATTCTTGATGACTTGAGGCTTCACTAGAGTCTTGGTGGCATTGACTGATGACTCAGCCTGGAAGCATTCTTGATGACTTGAGGCTTGACTAGAGTCTTGGTGGCATTGACTGATGACTCAGCCTGGAATCATTCTTGATGACTTGAGGCTTCACTAGAGTCTTGGTGACATTGACTGATGACTCAGCCTGGAAGCATTCTTGATGACTTGAGGCTTGACTAGAGTCTTGGTGGCATTGACTGATGACTCAGCCTGGAAGCATTCTTGATGACTTGAGGCTTGACTAGAGTCTTGGTGGCATTGACTGGGGTCTCAACTTGGAAGCATTCTTGGTGACAGATAGACAGACAGGGAGTTAGTTACATACCCACAGACAGAGAGATAGACGCAAAATCAGGAAGTCATACTAAGAGACGTACAGACACACACAGAGAAAGACCCACAGTCTAAAACGCGTATCTATAAAAAGACAGAACTACAGACAGAAATGTGGACACAGAGACGGATAGACAGATAGTTAAGTAGTTAGGAAAGCTAGAGAACAGGTAGCAGAAGGATGGACGGACGGATTGATGAATGGATAAACAGACGGATGAATGGATGGATGGATGGATGAATTTATGGATGGACGCATAAATGGATAAATGCATGGATAGATGGATGGATGGACGGACTGATAGATGGATGGATGGACGGACGGATTGATGAATGGATAAACAGACGGATGAATGGATGGATGGATGGATGAATTTATGGATGGACGCATAAATGGATGAATGCATGGATAGATGGATGGGTGGACGGACTGATAGATGGATGGATGGATGGATGAATTGATCGATTGATTGATCGAATAATGGATAAACTGATATACTTCGATCAGAATGTCTAGAGTTGAATTGAGAATCGACATCACATCACACCGGACACCCCCATAAGCACTCAGTCCCTATCTTCAGCAAGCGAAGAGTTAAAATTACGATGGTACCAATAACTGTCTGATTGTATACCGGTCTCGCCCTTCCCCTGAGTGTTGAGCGTCGATTGGATCCTTTTGTAACGCCTCGCAGTGCCATTCTCTTCAGATCGTAAAGATCTAACTTCTTTCAGAAAGCATTAGTTTATGTACCTATTACCAGACGCCTGTCAATTGTCATTCTCTGCTACTTTCTTCTACCTTTCTCTACAGAAATCTGACCTTTTATCACAATCAATTTGGAGCTTTTTATTTAAACGATGTTGTTAAATTCTGGCCACTGTCTTCTTCTAAAGTTTCAGCAAATTATCTTTGGGATTTAGCATTATTAAAAACATTTGCATTGCTCATTTAAGTTTTCCAGTTGGGGGGGGGGGGGGGGGGGGGGGGGCGTCCTCGATGAATAATTATCCAGGATTCAAGCCATATTTTAAAATCGGTTCTAAATTAACTGCAAGACTCTCTCTCTCTCGTTCTCTCTCTTTCTCCCTCTTTCTTTCCCCCCCCCCTCTCTCTCTCTCTCTCTCTCTCTCTCTCTCTCTCTCTCTCGTTCTCTCTCTTTCTCCCTCTCTCTCGCTCTCTCTTTCTTTCTCTCGCTCTGTGTATGTGTTTACCTTATTTTAGATGCATATATATTGCCATGAACATAACATGTTGTATACATAATATACAATTGCTGTGTGAACGGTGAGTTTTTGGAAGCGCGGTATGTTACAACAATGTGTGACCAGTTAGAAAACACTTTCGTTCCTTCTCTTATTCCCCCTACCCTCCTCCCTCCTTTTCATCAAACTTCAAATGAAAAGGACGTGTGTCGCAATGTTTTCGTCATTTTATCTGCTGCACTTTTTTTTTTATTAACCTATTATGTTCTTTATGTCTGCAATACATCTCCCATTTGAAATTATCCATGTGCCAAATATTTCTGTTTTTTTTTTTTTTTTTGCTTTTTGAAAATTTATTTAATTGGTTTTAATTGCGCATTTAAGCGTCGTTCTGTTCTGTCAAATTATCATTATTTATGTTTCCTGTTATTCAAGCTAAGGCCATATTTCGCAATTTTGTAAACTACTACTACACACACACACACACAAAATACCTCGGCTCCTAGGTCGACTCAGCCTTATACATACTAGGCAAAGTCCTGGGAAGTAAAGGCGACTGGCGTCATGTTGACCACATTACGCACCGTGTGTTGTTTTGTCTTTAAAAAATTAGGTCTAGCCCTATACGCTTAGTTTAGTTTATTTTAGTCTACCGGTCAACATCATGGCACACGGGTGTAAACCCATAAGTACTCTATTCTAATTCTAACTCAAGCCTGAGTGAATAATCTCAACGCAGTGCACGAACTCTGTTGCACCGGCGAGGATCCTGAAATACTTTAGGTCGATTTTTATATCCAAATTTCGCCTCCGCAGCGCCGTTAGGCTACTCTTTTCGATTTCCAACTGTCAATTGAATTTTTACGGGTGCACAATAAACATGGGCGTCCGGTCTTACTGTCCAGAGACCAGGGGCAATTACTAGAAGTTTACGTGAAGAAATGTCAGCCTTCACCGGGGTTTAAACCCGAGACATCCAGCACTTGGGGCGGACGCCATACCTCGAGACCACTTAGCCTGACTCTATATGCTTAATACACGAGTAGACGTGGAATGGAGTCAGACGAGTATCATTTATTTTGTACATTAGAGTCCAATGTAGTCACTTCATAGTTAGAGCATATTTGTGTATGTGTACTGCGTTGTTCTTTATGTGCTGATGAAGGCTAATCACCGCAACGCCCCTTGTTTGTTTATTGCGATCGACTGCTGCTTCAAGAAGTTTGATTAGTAAACACAGATTAAGCAGAACAGGTCACTTTGCCCCTGTGGAGTTGCCGAACCGATCAGAGTATTTGTGGATGTACTTAATTAGAACCACCGTCCCATTACGGCATGCAATGTTTCATTTTATCAAAGCCCCATTCTGGCTGTTATCGAGGACCATAATATAACTTAATGGTTGAATGGAGTTTCTGTGACTTGCGCCCGGGTGATTCTCATCCGAATGGTAGCATTTTGTGTCACCAGGTGTTTATCGCTCGCTATGTGATCCTGGTGGGGTTAAACTTCATTGAGCTGACCGTGCCGTATGAGTCGCGAACGGACAAAAGTCATGTGTATAAGCTTGAGAAATACAGTGATCTCTCGGCTGGTCTAAGGAGAGACGAAGCGTACACATTAAGAATCTTCGCCGTCGAGGTAGGCGCAGGAGGTCTCAACTCCACTTCCATGTACAATGTGATAAAGCAGATAGGCATGTGAGGAAACGAGCGAAAACGATCATTAAAACACCTGGGCGAAGCTGCTGAAAGGGCTCCGAGCTCGCTCTGGACACAACGGAACGTCGTGGGGGGGGGGGGGGCGAGCCTCGGTAGGCCCCTAAGTCCATCGTGTCCGAATTGTCTGCCAGTTTTGCTCTGCCAATTGCCAACAAAGTCTAACATGTGTCCGATAAACCAACCGTAAGCTCGCCACTTGGTCGTCAAGGTCTGCTGACTAATCTAATATGCTACCGTAGCGACTATAAATAAACTTCGAATCTCACAGTACCGGTTGTATAGTCACCAATTTCGTCTTTTCCTGTCCGAAAACATACGGTAATACGTGCAGCAGGAGCAGAACAAGCCTGAGCTTCATGAACTCAGGTGGGCCCACCCTCTGAAATTGTCTAGGAGCTCATGGGCGGAAACATTTGTGGACGAGGGATCACTTCTACTGATGATTGGTAGACTCCTGGTGTACATGCTCCCCTGTGGAGTTTCTTCTTATTCCTTCACACCTGTGGATGTGCCCGACGTGCTATGTAGACAGTTTTGCGCTAATTGCTAATCAAACACTCTAATCTTTTGTTGCCCGTATTCCTTCTAGATTTTTAAATTATCCAGGCACCAGGTGATCTGGCAAACGCTCAGGGAAGGGATGAGACGGGCAAGCTGTCACATTGTTACTGGTATCATCGGAACTGGAACTCTGCGCTTGCTGCTGAAGATGTGAACGGAGCGTTTATGTACATGTCCCGAGTTCTGTGATGTCGTTTTTCAACGCATAACTGGTTCCATATCTCGTCCCAATCATCAACATGGAGCATACTTTCTTAACCGGTGCTTGCTCCGCTAAGCCCCAATAGCCTTGTGTCAACATTTCATTGGCTCTTGGGCTGCTTTAAAAAAAAAAAAAAGCGCTCACTCCTCAAAACCAGCTTTAGAAGTTCTCAATTTAATTACTTCTTTAATACATGTCATTTTTTTAAAGCTACTATTATTTTTTACGCTTTTATTATGTTTGAAATGGTGTGTTGTTTTGTTTGTCTAGATTCGCCATTGGCGTTCAAGCTTTATACTATTTCCCGATAAGCTATAATGCTGACATGTTGCACACACATGCTTTGTCAAAGACAATGCAGTGTGGTGAAATATTATTATGGCAATTTTTACATTGTGAATATATTATGTCCATAGTACCATAGTATACATTAATTTATATCTTTTAAATCATCGGTAGCATTGATTAGTTGTAAAACTGATCGTCTGTAGCAATGATCACATGTAGCATTGATCATCGGTAGCTTTGATCATCTGTAGCATTGATCATCGGTAGCATTGATCATCTGTAGCATTGATCATCGGTAGCTTTGATCATTTGTAGTATTTATCATCTGTAGCATTGATCAACTGTAGCTTTGGTCATCTATAGCTTTGATCATCTGTATTATTCATCATCTGTAGCATTAATCACCTGTAGCATTGATCATCTGTAGCATTGATCATTTGTAGTATTGATCATCTGTAGCATTGATCATCTGTAGTATTGATCATCTGTAGCATTGATAATCTGTAGTATTTATCATCTGTAGCACTGATCATCTGTAGCATTGATCATCTGTAGCATTGATCATCTGTAGCATTGATCATCTGTAGCATTGATCATCTGTAGTCTTCAACATCTGTAGCAGTGATCACATGTAGCATTGATCATCTGTAGCATTGATCATCTGTAGCATTGATCATCTGTAGTCTTCAACATCTGTAGCAGTGATCACATGTAGCATTGATCATCTGTAGCATTGATCATCTGTAGCATTGATCATCTGTAGCATTGATCATCTGTAGCACTGATCATCTGTAGCATTGATCATCTGTAGTATTTATCATCTGTAGCAGTGATCACATGTAGCATTGATCATCGGTAGCACTGATTATCTGTAGCATTGATCATCGGTAGCACTGATTATCTGTAGCATTGATCATCGGTAGCACTGATTATCTGTAGCATTGATCATTTGTAGTATTTATCACCTGTAGCATTGATCACTTGTAGTGTTCATCGTTATCAAGTGCCTTGCCGACTCGCATAGGCGATCATGCCTCTCCACAACCTGCGATCCGCAACTGCGTGTATCAGTTGGTGTGTTGACATCCCTCGCGTGTCACTACGAATGGCTGTCAAAATCTTCTCGCTGTCTTCCTCCGCCTCTCTGTCCACTGATGTCTCTAGTGTTCACAACATGTCCCACTTTCCCTCTTCTCATAACATGACCAAAAATGATGACTGTCTCTTTCTGATGTTTGTGATAAGTTGTCTTCTAGCACTCGCCCCTTTCCGAACATCTAAGTTGCTTTTCTTAACTCTCCAAGGCATTCATGTTACCTTAAAACACACCTCCAAGGCCTTAAGATATTGTTCGGTATGTTTCTTAACTATCCAGGATTCACAGCGTATGTTAAAATCGGCTCTATACAGCATACGGGAATTCTTTTCCAAACCTCCAATGAAATGTTCTTTATTTTATGAAAGGCAAATTTGGCCGGTCCTATTCTGTTCTGAGTGAATGAATGAGAGGAACTCAACCCTATCAGAACAACACACTGAGCAACAAACACCCGGTGACACAAAGGGCCAACATGCAGATGAGGATCACCCATGGAGAGGTTCCAGCAACCCCGTTCAACCTTTGGGTAGTATTAGCCGGTCACAGCCAGAGTGGGGCTTCAAAATAAATAAACAAATGTGTCCGACATTGGGACGCGATGGTTAAAGTATATAATTATGTTCCTTATCTCCGTGATACATCTTCCATAGGATGTTATCCATGTGCCTGCTTGACTTTTGCTGTACATTTAGGCACTATTCTTTTCTTTGAAATCACCATTGCTTTTCATTACTGTTAATTCCCAAAAAGTTGATCTAAAATACTAAGGGATATAATCATGCATTTACTTTGACTGAAAGAAATGTATATTTATGCTATTATTTCCCTTTGAATATGCAATACAGAAATATCACCGTTTGATGTCCGTGTCGAACAAATCCACGTGTTGTAACTTACTACTCCAAATGTTTTCTGTGTCCACAAACAACCCTTGGTGATGGGCGGCTAAACAAATTGTACTACATGTTTAAGGAAAAGACACGTGGAACAGACACGCAGTGCGAAGACCTGAACGAAAATGTCACTGAATTTGACCCTACAGAACCAAATAAATATAAGCACAAATATACCTGTAATGTACTTATACGTTGTCATCCCTTTGTGGGATGCAATTTTTCGTTATTCGAAGCTCTACTCTGACTCTTTCGTAATGCCGGGATGCCAGGTTCGATCCCAGCTGCGGGCAATGCGCCTTGCGTTGGTTTCGACAGTAGTATCAAGAAAGCCGACCGTCCAGTAGCAATGGCAAACTACTGGACGTAAATTGCCTAGAAAAACCACACAACAGCCAGGGGCTGTTAGGGTTGGTTCTGCAATGTCCTGTAAAGGATACGCAACTAACTAACTAGCTCTGGCTCTTACCAGAGACCGCAATATAGCCCAGCTATAAATATGGTCTAATGGCTGAACGCGGTTTCTGGGACCTCTCCAAAGGTGATCCTCATCCACATGGTGGCACTTTGTGTCATCGAGTGTTTATCGCCTGTGTGATTTCCTGGTGGGGTAAAAGAAGATATATATATATATAGAGATATGGGACACAATTGTTCGTTATTTTAAAGCCCCACCACGGCTGTAGTTTGTGGTCCCCAATATAAGCAAACGGTTGAACGGGGTTTTCGGGACCTCTTCTCCGTGTTTTCCTCATCCAGACTGCGGCACTCACGAACATACATTGTATTCCCCTATGAATTACTGCGTCCCAATGTGGAACGCAATATTGTGTTGTTTTAAAGCTCCATCTTGGCTATTGCCGGTGGCCCTAATATAACCCAACCTATGGGTTGAACTGGGTTTTTGAGACCTGTCTCCGGGTGATCCTCATCCGATAGGTGGCAGTTTGTGTCACCGGGTGTTTATCACTCGGTGTGATGACCTGGTAGGGTTGAACATTTGAACATCAATCATTCAAAAACAAACATTAGGACCCACTTATGCTGAACTACAGATTATTTTAAATACTACATATCAAAGCAGAAACTTTTGGCCAAGAGCCTAACTTAACGCATCACTGAGTGAATTACAAAAGACACTGAAGATCATACTAGAGACAACATTGCAGATATTGATCATCTATTTCAAGGGAACCAAAGAAGAAGAAGAATGTAACTATGTAAGCTATACGGTTGAACGAGGTTTCCCGAATTTCAAGTTGTTTTATTCTCATGTTTACTGA
This sequence comes from Candidula unifasciata, assembly GCA_905116865.2. Classification (NCBI taxonomy): domain Eukaryota; kingdom Metazoa; phylum Mollusca; class Gastropoda; order Stylommatophora; family Geomitridae; genus Candidula; species Candidula unifasciata. The sequence goes on from CAJHNH020008536.1 coordinate 135,423, forward strand.
TTACTGATTTAGAATTGACATCATAGCCCACCAGGAAATCCTATAGATGCTCTGTCTCTCTCAGAAAAGTGTGGATGGTAACTGTTTCCGTAGCATACCGATTAAACACACGTTGCTCTCTTCCTCTCACACGTCCATCCTTGCTGGATCCACACCTCATTAAGGTCTACTGTGTTCGTAAATTGTTGCTGTGATTGTTATTCGACATATGCTTCGTTATTAAAAATTTATGTAACCTATGGTGCCATTTCCATTGAAATGGCACCATAGGTTACATAGCCAAGGGACAGAACTCCAACTAACCGGCCGTCTACTGTTGTCTACCGACCGTCGTTGACAGGAGAGCCGAACGGTTCGTTCTTCGCGGCCGCCATTGTGAGGTTTGGTGATACCATCACATCATAAATTGTGTTTATGTTTATCAAGCTGTCCAATCGACTTCTTCCGCTTTTATATGTTGTTGTTAGTGAGTTTTTCACTACTATTTTTAGTTTTGTATTTTCGCCTTATTTGATTGACTTTTAACTACTGTCCCATGCACGACTTGCAAATGATTTGCAACATGAAGTGACTTGACTCGGAACTCGACTTGGAGGCATTCTTGGTGACTTGAGACTTACTTGACTTGGGACTTGGTGGCAATAACTTAGAACTTGATGGCTGTGACTTGGGACTTGGTGGCAATGACTTGGGACTTGGCAGCAATGACTTTGAGGGGACTTGATGGCAATGACTTGGGACTTGGTGGCAATGACTTTGAGGGGACTTTTTGGCAATGACTTGGGACTTGGTGGCAATGACTTTGAGGGGACTTGGTGGCAATGACTTTGAGAGGACTTGGTGGCAATGACTTTGAGAGGACTTGGTGGCAATGACTTTGAGAGGACTTGGTGGCAATGACTTGGGACTTGGTGGCGATGATTTGGGACTTGGTGGCAATGACTTTGAGGGGACTTGGTGGCAATGACTTTGAGAGGACTTGGTGGCAATGACTTTGAGAGGACTTGGTGGCAATGACTTTAAGAGGACTTGGTGGCAATGACTTGGGACTTGGTGGCGATGATTTGGGACTTGGTGGCAAAGACTTGGTACTTAAAAAGTTGGGGGGGGGGGGGGGTGAGTCGTCTCGAGGTATTGTAATGTTGGTATTTTTCCCACGGGAATTCTCTAAGCAATAATATAGGAGTAAACCCTTGAGATCAGAGAACGTGAATACTCGTAGAAAAACGAGATATTCAAGCAGGGCTCAGGCCAGCAGGTCAAATTCAGAACAAGGTTGTTGATGAGTTAGATTATCTCCACAGCACTCTGGACACATCCATAGGCGCTCAGATTCCCCTCTCATATTCTTAGCAGTGATGAGGACACGTTGCTTCTAAAATCCTCAGAACGTCCTAACTCTCTAAGGGCGATGACAATGTCTACGTGATCCATGGGCCCGCCATCTTCAATTAATGCAGCATTCGCCAGTCTGTCAGCTCTTTTATTACCAACTACACGTGCATACACTGGGACGAATATGAAGGTAACTGCACACACAAGAGAGTTTTGCAAAGACTTAATCTACTGTCTGTGTAACCAGCCTGCCTCGACCCGCCGGATCATGCTCAAAGAATCACTCAGCACACACACGCAGAAATAGTCCTGTGATCCCAGCCACATGAAAGCCTGTGTCACCGCCATCACCTCCATCGTCATGCTGCTGGTGGTCATGGAGAAGGCACCGCTGGCTTCTCGAACTGTTCTGCCTGACGAGCGAGCTGTAAATGCCCATGCACTCTTATGTCCTTATGTAAGACCAAGGTGTAATCAGTTAGTATGTGTTTGGTAGCTGTCGTGAAAGGTTGTATCTGATGGACACGTGAATGTGACAGTGTATATTTGACGATGTGAGGAGTTCTGTTCTGTAAGAAGACCGCAAGATGACAACCTGGTGAGTGCTGGAGGTCCCTGGTTGAAGTCCCGGTGAAGGCTGAGATTTGTTCACGTGGACTTCTAGTAATTTCCCCTTGTCTCTGAGTAGTAAAATTGGACGCCCGTGTGTATTGTTGCGAATGTAAAAAATACCTTGGCAGTTGGAAATGAAAAGAATAGCTTAACTGCGCTGCCCGTGCAAAATTTGGAGTTAAAATTCTACCCAAAGTATTTTAGGATCCTCGTTGGTGCAACGGAGTTCGTGCACCGAGGTTCTTTCAAACTTAAGCTTGATTTAGAAGTTTAACGGATCACTTATGTGTTACACCCGTGTGCCATGACGTTGATCCGTTGAATAAACATAAACGTACAAAAAAAAATAAGACTTGATACTTGGTGGCAAAGATTAGGGACTTGGTGGCAATGATTAGGGACTTGGTGGCAATGATTAGGGACTTGGTGGCAATGATTAGGGGCTTGGTGGCAATGATTAGGGACTTGGTGACAATGATTAGGGACTTGGTGGTAATGATTAGGGACTTGGTGGCAATGATTAGGGACTTGGTGGCAATGATTAGGGACTTGGTGGCAATGATTAGGGACTTGGTGACAATGACTTGGGATCGACTTGGGTTAGGTGCCAAAACACACAAATAAGTACATTATTTTAATTCTTATTAATTAACCTGTAAAAGTGTCTTTAAGCTCACACACACATACATACATACACACACACACAGACGAGACCAACAGACAGACAAACAGAAGACGAAGAAGAAGAAGAAGAAGAAGAAGAAGGAGAAGAAGAAGAAGAAGAAAAAGAAGAAGAAGAAGAAGAAGAAGAAGAAGAAGAAGAAGAAGAAGAAGAAGAAGAAGAAGAAGAAGAAGAAGAAGAAGAAGAAGAAGAAGAAGAAGAAGAAGAAGAAGAAGAAGAAGAAGAAGAAGAAGAAGAAGAAGAAGAAGAACAGAACAAGAAGAAGAACAAGAAGAAGCAGCAGCAGAAAAAAATACAAAAACAACATCACTAACCTTGGCAACACTGAGCTAGCGCAAAATGTCGTCGATGCTGAAAAGTGTGAACATCTGTCATCCTTACTGCGTCCTTATCACCTGTTACCTGAGCACTTACATGTTTTAACCAGTTTGCAATCAATTATGGTCTTCGATTTTTAAAGCATCTTAAGTTAACCCCCACCATCCCTCTTTCTCTCTGTTGGTCTCTCCCAGTCTCTCTTTCTCTCTCTCTCTCTCTCTCTCTCTCTCTCTCTCTCTCTCTCTCTCTCTCTCTCTCTCTCTCTCTGAAACATACTGTAGTCCCCTTAGATTTAATACGCTTGCTATCATCATCATCAGATGCCTTGCCGAATGGCGTGGGCGATCATGCCTCTCCATAATCTGCGATCTCCTGCAGCATGTATCAGTTCGTGTATTGACACACCTCCATGCCATGCAACAAGACTGTCAAGAATCTTCTCTCGTTGTCTTCCTCTATCCCTCCTTCTACAGATCTTTCCAGTGGTCACAACATGTTATATTTTCCCTCTTCTCATAACATGGCCGAAAAATAATGACTGTCTCCTTCTGACGTCTGTGATAAGTTGTCTTCGGGCTCTCGCCTCTTTCAAAACCTCTTGATTGCTCTTTTTGGCTGTCCAAGGTATTCTAAGCATTCTTCTGTGAAACCACATCTCTGAGACCTCTAGAGATTGTTTGGCCTGCCTACCGATTGTCCAGGATTCACAGCCATATGTTAAAACTGGATGTATGTAGCAAGCAAGAATTCATTTTCTAACTCTCAATGACAAGGATATATTGCACAAGATGTACGCTTGCAATACCAAGTATTATTACTATAATGTGGACATAATCAGAGCCTTTGCCCAGCAATTGTGATCGAGAATTAGATATTATTTTTTAATTAACTGAGGTATGCATGGAATAGTTTATGTAAGCAGTGAGATCAAAACGGCAGGGTGTAAGGTGTGCTTGAGGCGCTATTTCTTGACCTTGTAAAACTAAATTTCGTTCCTTCTTTCTCTCTCTCTCTCTCTCTCTCTCTCTCTCTCTCTCTCTCTCTCTCTCTCTCTATCTCTCTCTCTCTCTCTCCTGTCTCTCTCTCTTTCTCTCTCTCTTTCTCTCCTCTATCTCTTTCTATTTTTCTCTCGTTCCCTTTCATTCTCTCTCTCTTTCTATCCTCTATCTATTTATATCTTTCTCTCTCGTTCTCTTTCATTCTCTCTCTCCTCTCTCTGCGTCTCTGTGTGTTGTGCGGCTCTGTGTGTTGTGCGGCTCTGTGTGTTGTGCGGCTCTGTGTGTTGTGCGGCTCTGTGTGTTGTGCGGCTCTGTGTGTTGTGCGGCTCTGTGTGTAGTGCGGCTCTGTGTGTTGTGCGGCTCTGTGTGTTGTGCGTCTCTGTGTGTTGTGCGGCTCTGTGTGTTGTGCGGCTCTATGTGTTGTGCGGCTCTGTGCCTTGGATGTTATCGAATGCGTTTACACATTTCGTGATCCTTGAGGGCGAGAGTTCGATTTCTGCGTTTATTTTGACAAAAAACATAACAGTTTGGTTGTACCATGTCACTGCCGCTTCTGGCCAATCTGTCCGCTATTTCATTGCCCTTAGATAGTATGATAACCAAGAGAATTTGGAAATGGCTTGGCCATGTCATGAGAATGCATCATGATTACTGGGGGGAAAACAGCTCTCACTGGGACACTAGGGCGAAAGAGTAAGAAGGGGCCTCCCACAGCGTCCTAGATTCAAATCCAGAGAAAAATTACCGTGGCTCCGTGGTCAACCCAGCCTTAAATGGGTAAAGGTAAAGTCATGGAAAGTAAAGGTGGCTGGCGTGATCTTGGCCACTTCACATCATCGCAAGCCGATCGCTATATAAAATTAAGGTCTAGCCCTATATGCCCCAAATGCTCAATACGCATGAAGACGTGGAAAATGGACCTTTACTTTAGAGACATCCAGCAGCAAATTTCCGAAGCGCCAGCTATACGAAAGGGTCCCTCACAAACTACCCTCTTGCTGGAGTTGAATTAATCAAGTAACAGAAAGTATTGTGAACGGCACTCATAGAAAGAAGTAGAAAGATAGAAGAACACACTAGACAACATAGAAATCGAAAGCTATAGTTACCGTGCCGGGAATTGAACTGCAGCCAACCTGCAGTCTCCCGACAAACTTCAGGTCAAGAAGCAAGTGTGTCACACCAGGCGAGACTCCCAGCCGACCAGCTGGCTGGCCGAACTTCCCTCAGGTCGTTAACGTGACAAGCGACCTAGATGTTGTACGACTTACCTCCCCGCCAACCTCGCTCGCCACGTCCTTTCGCTCAGACGTTATTTACACTCGGATCGTGGCTGGCTATTGGCGTCACTCGGCGAGAGTTCGTCTCTGTTGTCTCTGCAATGTTCGGACTGTGATCAGATAACTGTCCGTTTCCTTGCCATAGCAGGAGCTCTCCAGTCAGGGAAAACAATAGAGCGGAGACATTAGGTAAGTCAGCGATAGTTATGTTAATGGAACGTTGTCTTTGAATAATATGAGTTATGAGTAAGATTATCTTCACAGCACTCCTGGACATATCCATAGGCGCTCAGATTCCCCTCTCATCAGCGTCGTGCGGTTAACAGTACCCGTCCTATGTTGGTTAACAAGACTTCGTGTGCGTCCGGTGTGCTTCTTATGCATGGCTGTGCTGATCTTGAATAAGTTCGTACTTTGTGGGAGTGTTAGCATTTATAAACAGTTTGCTTTCAAATTCAATTTATTCTTCCTATTTTTATGTTGTCTATTGTGTCTTTCTATCTGTCTACTTTTATTCTATCAGTGCCTATCAATGCATTGTTTGTTTATTATATATAGAGTTTCTGTGACCTCAAGGGTTCCCTTTTGTTTAATTATGTGTGTTTCGTTTTTACGGTAAAGAGAAAATAAATTTTTACCACCGCCATAACTGCACCGCATATCACACAATGTAAGCTAATGTAAGTGCGTGCTAAACACTAAAGGGTGTGTGGTACTTAAACACCCCACTGTGCGGTCATTTCTGTCTTTTCTTTTTGTAACTGTGTACTTCTTAATATTCCGAATTCAGATAATTACGAGAATGTTTAGTAAAGTCTTTTGTTACTAGACAGCGCATAATGTGTGGTTATCTAGTGTAGGTGTGTACTCAACAGCTCTATATGTGTGGTTATCTAGTGTAGGTGTGTACTCAACAGCTCTATATGTGTGGTTATATGTGTGTGTGTATCAACAGCTAGTGGTTATCTAGTGTGTGTGTACTCAACAGCTCTATGTGTGTGGTTATCTAGTGTAGGCGTGTACTCAACAGCTCTATATGTGTGGTTATCTAGTGTAGGCGTGTACTCAACAGCTCTATATGTGTGGTTATATAGTGTAGGTGTGTACTCAACAGCTCTATATGTGTGGTTATCTAGTGTAGGTGTGTACTCAACAGCTCTATATGTGTGGTTATATAGTGTAGGTGTGTACTCAACAGCTCTAGTGGTAGTGTAGGTGTGTACTCAACAGCTCTATATGTGTGGTTATATAGTGTAGGTGTGTACTCAACAGCTCTATGTGTGTGGTTATCTAGTGTCGGTGTGTACTCAACAGCTCTATATGTGTGGTTATCTAGTGTAGGCGTGTACTCAACAGCTCTATACGTGTGGTTATCTAGTATAGGTGTGTACTCAACAGCTCTATAAGTGTCGTTATCTAGTGTAGGTGTGTACTCAACAGCGCTATATGTGTGGGTATATAGTGTAGTGTAGGTCGCTATTGTAGGTGCTCAGCAACAGCTATTGTAATTGCATCAGTGTGTGGTACAGCTATTGTAGGTGCATATCAGTGTGTAGTCATATTGTGAGTGCACACTGAACAGCTCTATATGTCAGCTATTGTGAGTGCATACTGACCAGCAGTGTGTCGTCAGCTATTGTAGGTGCATACTGACCAGCAGTGTGTGGTCAGCTATTATAGGTGCATACTGGTCCAGCAGTGTGTGGTCAGCTATTGTGAGTGCATACTGAACAGCAGTTTGTGGTCAGCTATTGTGAGTGCATACTGAACAGCAGTTTGTGGTGCATACTGATTAAACAGCAGTGTGTGGTCAGCTATTGTAGGTGCATACTGACCAGCAGTGTGTGGTCAGCTATTGTAGGTGCATACTAAACAGCAGTGTGTGGTCAGCTATTGTAGGTGCATACTAAACAGCAGTGTGTGGTCAGCTATTGTAGGTGCATACTAAACAGCAGTGTGTGGTCAGCTATTGTAGGTGCATACTAAACAGCAGTGTGTGGTCAGCTATTGTGAGTGCATACTGAACAGCAGTGTGTGGTCAGCTATTGTAGGTGCATACTAAACAGCAGTGTGTGGTCAGCTATTGTAGGTGCATACTGACCAGCAGTGTGTGGTCAGCTATTGTAGGTGCATACTTACTCAGCAGTGTGTGGTTAGCTATTGTGAGTGCATACTGACCAGCAGTTTGTTGTCAGCTATTGTAAGTGCATACTAAACAGCAGTGTGTGGTCAGCTATTGTAAGTGCACACTAAACAGCAGTGTGTGGTCAGCTATTGTGAGTGCATACTGACCAGCAGTGTGTGGTCAACTATTGTGAGTGCGCACTGACCAGCAGTGTGTGGCCAGCTATTGTAGGTGCATACTGACTAGCAGTGTGTGGTCAGCTATTGTGAGTGCATACTGACCCAGCAGTGTGTGGTCAGCTATTGTAGGTGCATACTGACTAGCAGTGTGTGGTCAGCTATTATAAACACACACTGACTAGCACTGTGTGGTCATCTATTGTAGGTGCATACTGACCAGCAGTGTGTGGTGTTCTTCTTCTTCTTTTTCTTCTTCCTCTTCTTCTCCTCCTTCTACTCCTCCTCCTCTTCTTCTTCTTCTTCTTCTTCTTCTGCTGCTGCTCCTTTTTTTAGTCTTCTTCTTCTTCTTCTTCTTCTTCTTCTTCTTCTTCTTCTTCTTCTTCTTCTTCTTCTTCTTCTCTTCTTCTTCTTCTTCTTCTTCTTCTTCTCGAGTCCACGTTCTGCATTTTATCGTTAGGTTTTGAAGAGCATCTTGCAGGTGCCTTAGCTCATAGATGCTGGCCTTCACAGTGTCAGATGCTCCCTTTATTCATCGCTTGCGTGGGCGACCTCTTGCTCGCATGGGCGACCTCTTGTTCGCGAGTGCGATCTCTTGCTCTGTTTCTCATGTGTGTAAGTGGCAGGGCTCTCTTTGTTGCACTGTTGTGTGGTAGTCTTGATACATATCCCAACTATTTGATCGGTTGTCTCTTTACAACATTTGACACTGGTTACACATATTTTCTGATATCGTTATTTCTGATCTGATTTCTTATAATTAAGTTTAGGAGTTTATTTTTTTATTGACATAAGTTAATTGTCTGTTCGTTTGTTAATTTCCACGTTTGCCTCTGGTAACATAATGCTGATTTTAAAAGAAAAATAATATGATTGGTATTGCCCTTTTGATGTCAAAATGCGCAAGTTGCTTGAAGAGGGCCGCTTTCTCACTGACTACACTAAACCCTGTCGTAGATTGTCTCATAAAGGGTTTTTCAAGAATCGTTAACAGCAATTCTGTGATCCCAATACACTACTTGAAATTTAGGAGCATTTTCCACTGTACCAAGACTTACATGCTCACACCAAGTGCTAAGACTCCACAGATCCAGCACTAAGTTCAACAGGTCTCTCCGCTGTGGAGGCATCGCCTGACTAGCTAGTGCCTAGCGCATCCAGTGGTGTCGAATTTATTGATTTCCTTGGAGCCAGGAGACTGCTGAGGAGAGAGAAGCTGTGAGATATTGTACGGTGGAAGACTCATTTGTTACCCACTGTCTGACGCGAGGGGTGGGCTTTTCTCAGAGTTTAATAACTGGTAATCTGGCAATCGTAGTTTCAGCTTCTCAGCAAACGGCTCGCCCCCTAGTTGCTCCACTCCTGTGCCAACGAAAAACACACAGAATGTTTATCACAGTCCCTTATGGAAAGATTGACCGACTGCCGTCTCAGCATATGTAGCATACATCCGCATTAAAAGCACACGGTAGCCATCCAAGGTGCAAACACACCGTCTGACATTATAAATGCAGTTCATCATTGATGGTAGCAGAAGTCATCAACATATCAGCAGTTGCACACGCGATCAATTTTAATCACGTAATGGCACCACCAATATTGCGACAACAGGCATAGCGTCATTTTCTGAATCTACAATTCACACCACCACATTGGTCACAGTCGAAAAACATTCCAAATGAAATCCTCAGGTCACAGTGTCACACCATGCACTCAACTCAAAAGCTGGGTGATTAAATTTTATCATTTCAGTCTTTAAATGGAGCAAAAATGCAACGGCCACCGTCAGGCAGAAGCAAAAGATTTGCCACGGCTCAAAACAGTTGCCTTGCCTAGCGTCCATTTTGACCGAAAGTCTCTGAGATTAATATCTCTGTCTTGTTATTTACTTGTTAAATTTACCTCCATAGTCCGTTTCAGAAGTCGTAACCAAGTTTTAAAAATCTAAAAGTCTTAAACCGTTCTATGTAAATTGTTGAAATTTGCTACGCAGTCTGTTAATAATCATGTCCTTGCAAGTGTAAATAAATGTATAGTTCTCGTTATACCCTA
>CAJHNH020008536.1:150000-170000 GCA_905116865.2 Candidula unifasciata
GAAGAAGAAGAAGAAGAAGAAGAAGAAGAAGAAGAAGAAGAAGAAGAAGAAGAAGAAGTAGAAGAAGAAGAAGAAGAAGAAGAAGAAGAAGAAGAAGAAGAAGAAGAAGAAGAAGAAGAAGAAGAAGAAGAAGAAGAAGAAGAAGAAACATGACCTCTTACATATTAACTTTGGTTCTCTTGCACCAAAGAAACCTGGACAACTTGTGTTCACTTTACAACAGGGCAAACCAGCAACACCTTCACATATCATCAGCATGACATACGTCAGTATTGCGTGTGACACAGGTCAGTGGAAGAGAAAGTAGAAGACAAATTTGCAAATCAGTTGGTTTCTGTTTTCATTGAAAGAAAAAAAAAACCTACTTCCAAACTCTTTTAATCTTCTCCCAATGCTTATAATTTGAAAACAAAAAATGTTTCTGGATTGCCCTGTTCAACTGCATGCTGAAAGAAAGACAACAATCACGGATGATTGTAGACAATAATCAGCACGAGATCGCAAGGATGGGGATGAAACGGGGTTGGTTCAAGGCTGTGTGTGATAGATTGGAGAAAAAGCATAAAATGGTTGACATGGGGATGGTTAAATGCTGTGGCTAAAAAAAGTGCACGAATATATCGAGCCAACTTAGTTAGTTAGTTAGTTATTAGTTAGTTAGTTAGTTAGTTAGTTAGTTAGTTGGTTAGTTAGTTAGTTAGTTAGTTAGTTAGTTAGTTAGTTAGTTAGTTAGTTAGTTAGTTAGTTAGTTAGTTAGTTAGTTAGTTAGTTAGTTAGTTAGTTAGTTAGTTAGTTAGTTAGTTAGTTAGTTAGTTAGTTAGTTAGTTAGTTAGTTAGTTAGTTAGTTAGTTAGTTAGTTAGTTGGGTTATCATCGTTGCACTCCGGACATGTCCATAGGTGTTCAGATCCTCCCCTCAGTATGAACCCCAACGTCCGATGGCTAATAGTACCAGTTCTATGTTGATTAACAAGTCTTCTGGCGTGTCTGGTGTGCGTCTCGTTTTTTGCTGTGCCGATCTTAATTCCCAAGTCTGCCATTCTGGCGAGTGATGTGGATTCACTGCCCCCAAAGCCCTCTATTCTTTCCATTTCTCTGAGGGCATTGATAATATCAGCATGATCCAAGGCTGGCCTCGGTAGTGATAGCGGATCCAGCCAACCTGTCAGCTCTTTCATTTCCATCGACGCCTGCGTGACCCGGAACAAAAATAAAGGTGACTCCACGCAGTGGACTTCTGTGATGATTCAAGCCATTGTCTTCGCACCGAACCTGCCTAAACCCCCCGGATCATACTCATTGAATCGAGCCAACTGAGCAGTGGGTCATCTGCTTCTCCCAAAGACGATTTAGGGGAACGGTGGACATTGATGATGATCATGACCAACTTTGCGCTGGGTAGGCTTGAATTTCCATGTTGTGTACATTTTTTGTATTTTAAATCTGCCCTTATATAGATTTAGACTTAGGACTTCTGGCATGCTTTTAGCAATCCAAACTCCGCAACCAGGGTACCCACAGTGAAATTTAAATTTTCTGAGTACCGCTTATGTGCATTTCAGAAACCTGTATTTCTATGGGTTTCATGCAGTAGTATTAGAGTCCTAAAGTGGAAGACAGTTTGATCTTCTTCAGGTAACGTGCCCAAAGACATGCCTGCAGCATTCAGCAATTGTTGTGGAATTGGCAAGAAATGTATGCTTAAATGCAACATGAATTGGCTTCCTTGGTGCTGTGAATGGACAGAGCTATAAGTGGTCTACACGGAACTACAGCAGTAAATCGTTAATGGCGAAGGGGCCCTAACACACACACAAATTAGCGAAAAGCGGTAAAGGGCGGGAGACGATTTCAGTTTCTTTTACATATTTTCTAGGTGGAGGCTTTCCCACTAGGCCTAAGTCTTGTTTGAGTGATTACTAATACTTACAATAATATTGATCAGCATCATGCACTGAATGGTAATTCAATATATATTTTAAATAATGTTGTATGTATTAGCAAAAGCTTAAAAAAGAGCCCTTCTATACATGATTGAGGAGGGAGGGGTGCTTAGTCATACCCCCACATCCCTTTTCATTAGATGCCTATACCCTCTACTTTCCTGCTTCCTGCCTGCCCCGATGCTCTAACTAGGTCGAGACGACAAGTATGCAGGGCTGCCAATCCATTTTTTTTAAACCCAGCTAAGCTGAACAAAAACCCAAGCAATACATAAGCAAATAACAAAAAACAAGATAAAAAACCCAGATTGATAAAAAGTACTAATTTTATAGATACAAAACGAAACATTTACCCACTTTTATAAAAGGATATATTTTTTTAAAACCTGATTTCAAAATTTAAAACCAAGGCGTCAAAAAAAAACAGATCTGGGGGATAAAAACCCCATCACTGGCAGCCCTGCAATGATGTTGTCTGGCCACTTGTGTGTGTGTGTGTCTGTGTTTTCTAGCAGTCGGTCAGGGGTCAGTCTGCCCCGGCCCCGGGGAAGCTGCGTGATATCGATCCAAGAATGCAACATTTGGAGGGAGGGAGGGAAGGCGGAGAGGGGTGAGAGAAAGGCGCCCACAAGTTTGCAGCAGAATTCCCAAAACTCTGGCGATCTGGTGAGGAAAATATGTGGTCTTTGGTGGGAGGTGAAGGGGTGCCTATTTGTAGAGGGGCTGGCTTTTTTTCTGTCTGCCTGAATATATGTGTAAATGTCTGTGTGTCTGAATTTTCGTCTGTCCGCCTGTCTGTCTGTCTTTGGTCTTTATATTATACCGAAAATGAAAACGAGGGGGAAAAAGGTATGTGAAGTCTACGAATACAAAACAAGTAATGAGAGAAAGTGAGCACATGGAAAGATTAAGTAAACAACGGCGTGAGAAAAAGCAATCAGATAATTAACGTAGGTCCCCCGTGTGAGTTCCTGGGCCTCATTGTGAAGAAAGAAAAAAGAATAGACCCACTGCGGACCTAGCAAGCATGTCTTATTTAGTCGACTAATGCTCGAGTGGCAAAGATTTCATTTTAAGTCGCCACGAGTAAGCCACATCTGCTCGAGTAAGCCAAAGGCAAAGCACAACCAGCATTAAGCCAAAGTGTAAACGCCAAAGTCCAAATACACGAACAACCAGCTGTGTAAAGCCAAAGTCCAAATGCACGAACAACCAGCTGTATTAAGCTAAAGTCCAAATACACGAACAACCAGCTGTGTAAAGCCAAAGTCCAAATACACGAACAACCAGCTGTGTAAAGCCAAAGTCCAAATACACGAACAACCAGCTGCATTAAGCCAAAGTCCAAATACACGAACAACCAGCTGTATTAAGCCAAAGTCCAAATGCACGAACAACCAGCTGTATTAAGCTAAAGTCCAAATACACGAACAACCAGCTGTATTAAGCTAAAGTCCAAATACACGAACAACCAGCTGTATTAAGCTAAAGTCCAAATACACGAACAACCAGCTGTATTAAGCCAAAGTCCAAATGCACGAACAACCAGCTGTATAAAGCCAAAGTCCAAATGCACGAACAACCAGCTGTATTAAAGCCAAAGTCCAAATGCACGAAAAACCAGAACCCTTCCCCTTGAGCTTTCGGTCGGTGAACAAAGAATAAGCAGACTAACATAGAGACACAAAATGAAAGAATATGGGAAACGAAAAGGAAATACAAATTATTAATAAATAAGCTGATAGAGAAGTATGGAGACTGCAGAAAAAGGCCGCCCTCCACCATGCAAAGACACAACAGGCCAATCACCTGTTTGCATCAAATTATGATTACAAGTTACCACAGAGAGACAACCGGGTGGATCTTTAACTGCGACTGAACTAACTAAGTTACCACAGAGAGACAACCGGGTGGATCTTTAACTGCGACTGGACTAAGTTACCACAGAGAGACAACCGGGTGGATCTTTAACTGCGACTGGACTAACTAAGTTACCACAGAGAGACAACCGGGTGGATCTTTAACTGCGACTGGACTAACTAAGTTACCACAGAGAGACAACCGGGTGGATCTTTAACTGCGACTGGACTAACTAAGTTACCACAGAGAGACAACCGGGTGGATCTTTAACTGTGACTAACTAAGTTACCACAGAGAGACAACCGTGTGGATCTTCAAGTCCGACTAAGTTACCACAGAGAGACAACCGGGTGGATCTTTAACTGCGACTGGACTAACTAACTTACCACAGAGAGACAACTGGGTGGATCTTTAACTGCGACTGGACTAACTAAGTTACCACAGAGAGACAACCGGGTGGATCTTTAACTGCGACTGGACTAACTAAGTTACCACAGAGAGAACACCGGGTGGATCTTTAACTGCGACTGGACTAACTAAGTTACCACGGAGAGACAACCGGGTGGATCTTTAACTGCGACTGGACTAACTGAGTTACCACAGAGAGACAACCGGGTGGATCTTTAACTGCGACTAAGTTACCACAGAGAGACAACCGGGTGGATCTTTAACTGTGACTAACTAAGTTACCACAGAGAGACAACCGGGTGGAACTTTCACTGCGACTAAGTTACCACAGAGAGACAACCGGGTGGATCTTTAACTGCGACTGGACTAACTAAGTTACCATAGAGAGACAACCGGGTGGATCTTCAAGTCCGACTAACTAAGTTACCACAGAGAGACAACCGGGTGGATCTTTAACTGTAACTAACTAAGTTACCACAGAGAGACAACCGGGTGGATCTTTTACTGCGACTGGACTAACTAAGTTACCACAGAGAGACAACCGGGTGGATCTTCAAGTCCGACTAAGTTACCACAAAGAGACAACCGGGTGGAACTTTAACTGCGACTAAGTTACCACAGAGAGACAACCGGGTGAATATTTAACTGCGACTGGACTAAGTTACCACAGAGAGACAACCGGGTGGATCTTTAACTGCGACTGGACTAACTAAGTTACCACAGAGAGACAACCGGTTGGATCTTTAACTGCGAGTGGACTAACTAAGTTACCACAGAGAGACAACCGGGTGGATCTTCAAGTCCGACTAAGTTACCACAAAGAGACAACCGGGTGGAACTTTAACTGCGACTAAGTTACCACAGAGAGACAACCGGGTGAATATTTAACTGCGACTGGACTAAGTTACCACAGAGAGACAACCGGGTGGATCTTCAAGTCCGTCTAACTAAGTTACCACAGAGAGACAACCGGGTGGATCTTCGAGTCCGACTAAGTTACCACAGAGAGACAACCGGGTGGATCTTCAAGTCCGACTAATTGGCATGTCTTGATTGACACCTTTCCGTCTTTCCAGACGAAAGTGTTGTACATCGCTACGAGGAGGCATGGGACTAACAAACCTTGATGATGACGAATTTGACTAGCAAGACACGCCCAAAGTCTTCCATAGCTCAGAGTCTGGGCAGTATTGTAGAGACCATATGTTGCCCATGCATCATTATCCTTCTCTCCATCTGCCTTGTTACTCCAAAGGAAAGGTAACACTAGTGTATTTGGAACAAAGCATGTTCCAGAAGTTGCCGGATCAGAAGAGCAATGCTCTACCCGTCCGCCTGTCGGAGCTTCTCTCATAGACCAGCTGCCAGCCAAAGCGAAGGGCCTGGTCTTCCCTGCCATAACATAAAGTTTTCAGGTTGTATTTCCTCTTCCTATTATAAGACTGGTACGTGAGTGTAATTCAACCCCATCAGGACACCCAACAGCGATAAAACACCCGGTGACACAGAATGTCACCATGCGGATAACGATCACCAGGGGAGAGGTCCCAGAAACCCCTTTCAACAGATAAGTTATTTTAGGGCCCCTGATTACAGCCGGCGTGGGGTTTTAATTACAAAAAAATGGAGTCCCATTTTGAGACGACAGATAAACATAACGCTGGTATCCTCTCCAATGCGCTCCTCCGCCCAAAGCCGTTGGCACAAAATGGGATGTCAGGTCTGACATACGCCACCCGACATTCGGCGTTAACCAAAGACAGGTTGTACCGGCTACAGGTATAGGGTAGCTCAGACAGATTCGACCAAGACCTGACTACATGGCATGGCTTACGGACTACGATTTACAGAACATGGAACATACGAAGAAACATTAACGGAAAGGAAAACGAAATAATAGCGGATATCAGGAAAGCAAAATTATGAACCTTGGCTCTCAATGAAACCAAAAAGAAGGAAATTGAATCATAAATTACGATGGAAGTATGCTGCTCTACAGTGGTGTCCTTGCGACAGAGAGGGTCAAAGGGGATATCGGCTGTATTGTGGCCAGGAATCAAGTTAGTAACATCAAAGGAAGGAAATTCATCTCGGAGCAAATTACGTGCAAGATCTGAAAGAAGACAAAATTGTCAATATTGTCCTTGTATATGGGCCAGATGAAGTTAACCGAGTTAAATCCAAAGAAGAATTCTTTGAACTGCTCCAAAGGACCATAGATGATCGTCATAATGAAATCCTCCTCCTCGGAGATCTAAGTTATGAGTTAGATTATCGTCACAGCACTCCGTACACATCCATAGGCGCTCAGTCTCCCCTTTCAACATATTCATCAGCGCCGCGCGGTTAATAGTGCCAGTCGGAAATCTCAAAACCAAAGTAGGAAATGATCACTCTAGACGGGGTAGAGTGATCGGGAGATATGGTGAAGATGTTTTGAATGACAATGCCGAACGACTTCTCAGATTGTTTAGGGAACAGAACTTTGCCATTTTCCTGTAAGGTGTGCTGCTTGGTAGGGGAAAATATTCCAGCACTCCTGATCAGCGCAATACAGAGTTTCTACAAAAGCTGCAGAAATTATGTAAGAACAGCAGACCAAAAGCCAGAAGAATATGAAAAGACCACTAACAGTGTTATACAAGGTTATAGTCTCTCACCTTATGATGGATGATGTCATCAAGACCTGTAAGGAGAAGAGTAGGAAGTACTTAGTAAGATACTGGAAGGTGAGAGATGTCTGTTTATCAGAGCTGGCATTTGCAGACGATGTGACTCTGATTTCTAAATAAGAAGCACATCTTCAATTCAACTGACCTGTCTGGAAGAAAGAGCTTGAATATAGAATCTCCAAACACTAAAACCTTGGTGATCTCAAGAGAGGAGGAGAAATACCAGATCATGATGGGACAGTATGAACTGGAGCAGGTCAGACAATTCAAATACACTGGAGTTACAATAGACCAGAATGGAGATACTAAGACACTGGCTACTCGAAAAGCAGCTGCTAGGAGACTTGGTCAGACCATAAACTGAGGTTTTTACAGAAACAGAGAAATTGCCAAGAGGACTACAGTGGCTGTTTACCGCTCTATCTGCGCGCCAGTCATGGCCTACGAGTCATAAGCAGTGACAACAGCTAACAGAAGCCAGCTTCAGACCTCAGAAATTTGATAATCTGAGAAAGGTGGTCCAAGTGACAAGAGGGGTCCAAGTCTGCAATCAAACAATGCGTCGGGATTTTGAAATCCAGTCCTTATAAATTCGAAAGGATCAGTCGTGGGTAACACGGTTTTGACACGTATGCAGAATGAGAGAATCAGCCACCGTAGCAGGCATGAAAGGAAAAGAACTAGGAAAGTGGTGAAGCAGACCTCGAGGTCGACACAGGTTCCGCTGGGAAGACAACATCTGACAGTCTCTAACTGACAGAGGACAGGAATGGAACAAATCCAAGAGGAAAATTGCAGATAGAGAAGTCAAATTATCTCTTTGGCAACCATACACTTCCAAGGGAGAAGGGGGTCAATTATGTGGAAGTAAAAGAAAAATATCCGGATAGTAAAATAACTAATATTTTCTTGCCATGGAACTTACAGGGCCAAAGAAATAAAGGCAGACCAACCCATATATATATCTGTCTGTTTTTCTGTCTCATAATCTGTCTCAAAATGTGTCTCGCATATATCTTGTATCCCTCCTTCTCTCTGCCCCGTTCATCTGTCTCTGCCCACCCTCGTTTCTTTCTAATAGTCTATATCTCAGTGAGACTTACAATCTATCTCGTCTCCCTCCTTCTTTTTCTCTCTCCCTTCTCTTTCATTCCTCTCTCTTCTTCCTTCCTCTTTCTAATTATGTCTCTGCTCTGTCTCCCCTCTCTCTTCTTCCTCCTCTCTTTCCATTGCTCCCCTTATGTATTCCCTTTTCGCAGTCTCTCTGACCAAGTGTCTCTTATAATCTATCTCTTCTCCCTCCTTCTTTCTCTCCCTCCCTTCTCTTTCTCCCCTCTCTCTTCTTCCTCCTCTCCTTCTCTTGTCCCCCTCATGTTACCCCTTGTCTCATAATCTCTATGACGTGTCTCTTATAATCTATTTCTTCTCCTTTCTTCTGTATATCCCTCCCCTCTTCTCCCACCCTCCTCTTTTATCTTTTCATCATTATCTCTCTTTTAATGTTTCCATTCTCTTTCTCTCTGCCCTCCCCCTCGAACCATCTAACAACCAGTTTCCGGTCTCTGCCACTCCTCCCCTGAGGGCCTGACATCCTCTCCTACAGTGTTAATCAAAGCCTACTGTATTAAACAAGTCTTGGTTTAACCATCCTGTGCTCCAAGCATCTGTCACCCACAGTGACCTGGTTAAAGCCAACCGTCTGGCCGTGGAATTTCTTTCCTGGTTGTAACTGACGGACACTAATTAACTCGTTAGCTTCAGACACAGCAGCTGAGGGCTGCCATTAGGATTTTTATCAAAACTGAAGCTACGCTAACCAAAAAAACCCAACCAATACATAAGCAATAGAACACAACACAAAATCAAAAGCCCAACATTGATAAAAAGTACACGTTTTTTAATTACGAAAGGAAACATTTACCCACTTTATATAAGGATATATTTTTGTTTACAAAATCTGGACCCAAGGCGTCATATATAAACCCAGATCGGGTGGGGGGACGTGGCCGGGGGAAGGGGAAGGGAAGGGGGGGGGGGGTCAATAAGTAAGTCACAAATGTTTATATGGCATGGCAGGAGAATGTAGGTGGTTTCTAAAGGTGTCATTAGGTGACAACAAGATCAAACTTTATTTATCCGTTCGTTAGGTGGCGTTACATGTTGCACGCGCATTCGCAACACAGAAACAAAATGGCGACTGTACTTAGAGAGCGTACACTCGAAGAACAACGTACTGTTGTGCTTTTTTCTTAAGCGAGGTGGGGGGAGGGGGGCAGATGGGCTTCATGCAACGGATATTTACGCTTCCTGTTTTTGCTGACAAATGTTTATCCTGTAAAGCAGTACATAGACGTGATGGGACTAGTGCATCAATGTTGGTGGAACATGTGCTGACAAATAATGGCACAGTGTGTGTGTAAAAGTAGACGGTTATCTAGTACTTATCGTCTTCAGTTTTTTTTTTAAAGTTTTTTTTTAACAACCATACATGACTTATTTATTGACTTTCCCTAGTCCATTACTACTTTTACATTGAAGTTATAATGATCTTTTTGTAACATTAAATACAATATGTATGTATTATTAACTTTAAAAAGACTTTACTTTTCATTTCCGTCGTCAGCCCCCGGTGAAATCACGTTATCCGTTACAGCCCTGGTTGCTCTGGTGAGCGTTAACTGAAGTTTTACTGTATTATTTATACATCTCATATTATTCACAAATGTTTAAAAACATTTTTTTTTTTACCATTTAGCCTATTATTTTTATTGAAATTATTCTTTTATTATTATTATTATTATTATTATTATTATTATTATTATTATTATTATTATTATTATTATTATTATTATTATTATGTGACGTTTTCAAACTAGTGTTAGGTTATCTTGATCCCTCTTCCCTTTCTTGCCTAGAACAAATGTGTGGCGCCAGTGAGAGAGTGACGGAGTCCCTTTATGTCCCTGAGGATTTCTGTGTGTCGGTGCGCCTGGTTGTCCCCTTCCCAATGCTGGATTAAGGACCAAGCTGCGGCTTAGGGCCTCACAGTTTGCCGGGGTCTCAACAGATTCCTACTTTGTTTCAAGGAAGAAGGAAGTCAGAAGAAGAGAAAAAAAGACAGAGAAGAAAACACCGCATACTCCTACTCGTAACGTACGCCTACCAGACAACTCGTTTTTTTTTTTCATGATGTTGATCAGGGCAACCTGAGAAGTGTGTCACATAAAACTAGAAACGTGAGAGACATCATGAGAAAGATGTCACATAAAACTGTAAACGTGAGAGACATCGTGAGAAAGATGTCACATACTACTGCAAACGTGAGAGACATCATGAGAAAGATGTCACATAAAACTGTAAACGTGAGAGACATCACGAGAAAGATGTCACATAAAACTAGAAACGTGAGAGACATCATGAGAAAGATGTCACATAAAACTGTAAACGTGAGAGACATCATGAGAAAGATGTCACATACTACTGTAAACGTGAGAGACATCATGAGAAAGATGTCACATACTACTCTAAACGTGAGAGACATCGCGAAAAAGATGTCACATAAAAATAGAAACGTGAGAGACATCATGAGAAAGATGTCACATAAAACTGTAAACGTGAGAGAAATCATGAGAAAGATGTCACATAAAACTGTAAACGTGAGAGACATCATAAAAAAGATGTCACATACTACTGTAAACGTGAGAGACATCATGAGAAAGATGTCACATAAAACTGTAAACGTGAGAGACATCATGTGAAAGATGTCACATAAAACTGTAAACGTGAGAAAAATCATGTGAAAGATGTCACATAAAACTGTAAACGTGAGAGACATCATGAAAAAGATGTCACATAAAACTGTATACGTGAGAGACATCATGAGAAATATGTCACATAAAACTGTAAACGTGAGAGACATCATGAGAAAGATGTCACATAAAACTGTAAACGTAAGAGACATCATGAGAAAAATGTCACATAAAACTGTAAACGTGAGAGACATCATGAGAAAGATGTCACATAAAACTAGAAACGTGAGAGACATCATGAGAAAGATATCACATAAAACTGTAAACGTGAGAGAAATCATGAGAAAGATGTCACATAAAACTAGAAACGTGAGAGACATCATGAGAAAGATATCACATAAAACTGTAAACGTGAGAGAAATCATGAGAAAGATGTCACATAAAACTAGAAACTTGAGAGACATCATGAGAAAGATGTCACATAAAACTAGAAACGTGAGAGACATCATGAGAGAGATGTCACATAAAACTAGAAATGTGAGAGACATCATGAGAAAGATGTCACATACAACTGTAAACGTGAGAGACATCATGAGAAAGATGTCACATAAAACTAGAAACGTGAGAGACATCATGAGAAAGATGTCACATAAAACTAGAAACGTGAGAGACATCATGAAGATAGAACCATAAGATTAGACTCTCCAGTAGCCTGTATTATTAATTCTCGACGGGTTTTTTTTTTTTTTACAACCTCACACAAACGGTCATCGATTTTCCCTTTGACCTCTCTCACCTGCGTTCTCTTTTGAATTATTGAAGGTAAATGTGTGTGGTGAAACATCAGTAACCAACAAATACTAGTGTTGGTTTTCAACTCCGTGTAAATAATACGTCACTAACTGTTGAATGTTAACTTCACAGAAGGAAAATATCTGGAAAAATGACACGTTCTTGTCAAACAACTTTCTTGATTCACTTAATTTTACCTAATTTTAATTAACTTGCATGGCAACATATTGTTTCCATTTCAAGTTCTGTAAAAATCGAATGTTTTTCCATTCAGTATAGTGATCTGAAATATTTACATGCTAAAATATCTGTAAAAATCGAATGTTTTTCCATTCAGTAAAGTGATCTGAAATATTTGCATGCTAAAATATCTGTAAAAATCGAATGTTTTTCCATTCAGTATAGTGATCTGAAATATTTACATCCTAAAATATCTGTAAAAGTCGAATGTTTTTCCATTCAGTATAGTGATCTGAAATATTTACATTCTGAAATATCTGAACCTCACCGGAAAAAAACAACAACTGCCAATTACTATCTTTATTATAACACTTTTGTGGTGTAGGCAGCGGGGTTTTTGAGTCTGAGGATTTACAGGTGCATGGCTAGTGCTGTCGCCACGATTGTGCAGATGAGGATTCTTTTTCCCTGACAGAACAAAATCCCTAGGCTCACTGAGGTTTAACCCGGGTCTCCACGCTTGAGAGCCCAACGTTCCAACCGTTTGGCCAGCCGCTTCTCGCCTCACTGGAAAACGCGTATAAGCAGCATCTTGTCTCTGAAACTGAAAAGCTTTAGGCAAACGAAACGCACCGGTTGATTTTGTTCTTGACTAGGGGGTAGTACGCAAGATCATGGTACCCAGTTAGAGTGGCAGCTACCCACCAGGACTAAGATGGGCAAAGGACGCAAGAGACAACATGGTCAGGAAGGTGCATGAGGCGGAAGAGGTAGCTAAGCGACAGAATATATTTCAGATGGGCTTTGATAGGAGCAACGTTCAATAAATGGCAGGCCACATGATGATGACGATGATTATGATGATGATGTGGATCGTAGATGATGAGGATGGTGGATGATGGTGGTGGTGGCGATGAGAAGAGGATGGTGGTGGTTGTTGAAGGTGGTGATGATGATGATAATGGTGATGTTGATGATGATGAGGATGGTGGTGGTGTTGAAGGTGGTGGTGATGATGATGATAATGATAATAGTGGTGATGGTGATTATGATGATTGCGGCGGTGGCGATGGTGATGGTGATAAGGATGATCGAATACAAATGTATCACCTCATCTTTGTGTAGTCTGTAGTCACTGAACATTACCAGCTACAGAAATAGAAGCCAAGCTACTTACTTTTGTATCTTTCTCCCTTCGTGTCTTATTGCAACCAACCCCTTATGCAGATTTAATGTACAACAGTAACAGCCATGCCCACCAAACGACCCAATATTCTCAGGCCTTGGCTCCTGGATCAATCAGCCATCGCCCACAGACCTGGACGCATCAATAGATTATTTAACAAGTGGAGATAGAATCTCAACGTTACCGTTTTCAATTTAAATTCTTTCAAGGTCTGGCCTCAGACTGGAGAGAACTGTCGATTTCTAGGAAGATAGCTGCTTTACTTAAAAAGGGGGAGGGGGAGGGGCTTTAGGTTATAATTAGGACTAACTTTTGTGCGCCATATAAAAGTGTTTAGCATTGGACGACACTATGGCCCTGAAAAGGACTCCTACAGTGTTAATGCGAATTGAAAAGACAAACGCAAATACTATCCCGACCAGTGAAGAAGTCGTCAACCGGCGAGAGAATGGACGAATCAGTCGCCCATGGTTGGTTTCTGGCACTGATTGGCATTCATCGGGCAGGGTTCTCCCCATTCTGTGTATAATTTTTCTTAGTCTACAGTTGCCACAAAAGTAGTTACTGTATTTATATCAAGTTGTAGGTAGCGTTGGCGTCTTTAGCTTGGGCGCTGTGAATGCGCTACCTAATGCACAAGTATACGGTTTGATCCTAGCTGCAGGCTATCGGGCAGCACACCGTCTTGCGTTGGTTTCGACAGTAAACCGACAGTGTAGATGCAGTGGACACCTGTTACGTGTAAATTTGTCTAGTAAAACCGCAACAGCCAAAAATGATGCAGTCGGTTCTGTTATCATCCACCTCATCGTCATCCTCTTCTTCTTCTTCTTCTTCTTCTTCTTCTTCTTCTTCTTCTTCTTCTTCTTCTTCTTCTTCTTCTTCTTCTTCTTCTTCTTCTTCTTCTTCTTCTTCTTCTTCTTCTTCTTCTTCTTCTTCTTTCTTCTTCTTCTTCTTCTTCTTCTTCTTCTTCTTCTTCTTCTTCTTCTTCTTCTTCTTCTTCTTCTTCTTCTTCTTCTTCTTCTTCTTCTTCCTCTTCCTCTTCCTCTTCCTCTTCTTCTTCTTCTTCTTCTTCTTCTTCTTCTTCTTCTTCTTCTTCTTCTTCTTCTTCTTCTTCTTCTTCTCTTCTTCTTCTTCTTCTTCTTCTTCTTCTTCTTCTTCTTCTTCTTCTTCTTCTTCTTCTTCTTCTTCTTCTTCTTCTTCTTCTTCTTCTTCTTCTTCTTCTTCTTCTTCCTCTTCTTCTTCTTCTTCTTCTTCTTCTTCTTCTTCTTCTTCTTCTTCTTCTTCTTCTTCTTCTTCTTCTTCTTCTTCTTCTTCTTCTTCTTCTTCTTCTTCTTCTCTTCTTCTTCTTCTTCTCTTCTTCTTCTTCTTCTTCTTCTTCTTCTTCTTCTTCTTCTTCTTCTTCTTCTTCTTCTTCTTCTTCTTCTTCTTCTTCTTCTTCTTCTTCTTCTTCTTTCTTCTTCTTCTTCTTCTTCTTCTTCTTCTTCTTCTTCTTCTTCTTCTTCTTCTTCTTCTTCTTCTTCTTCTTCTTCTTCTTCTTCTTCTTCTTCTTCTTCTTCTTCTGCTGCTGCTGCTGCTGCTGCTGCTGCTGCTGCTGCTGCTGCTGCTGCTGCTGCTGCTGCTGCTGCTGCTGCTGCTGCTGCTGCTGCTGCTGCTGCTGCTGCTGCTGCTGCTGCTGCTGCTGCTGCTGCTGCTGCTGCTGCTGCTGCTGCTGCTGCTGCTGCTGCTGCCTGCTGCTGCTGCTGCTGCTGCTGCTGCTGCTGCTGCTGCTGCTGCTGCTGCTGCTGCTTTTCTTCTTCTTCTTCTTCTTCTTCTTCTTCTTCAATAAATCCTGAATGAGAGTTTTTTTTTCTTTTCTCTAAACCACATACGTGTTAAGGAACATTTGGTCTAGTCTTATTAGTTTCCCTAAGATGGTACACAGAAATCCACACACAGAAATCCACACACAGAAATCCACACACAGAAATCCACACACAGAAATCCACACACAGAAATACACACACAGAAATCCATACACAGAAATCCACACACAGAAATCCACACACAGAAGACTTGAATGACAAAAGAGCTGCTGAAAAAAAAAATTGTTTTAAGTAGGAGATGTCCTAACTATTTCGGTCACATTAAAAGACGAAACACTCTTGTTGAAACCATTCTGGAGGAAAAGTCACAGACAAGAGAGAGTAATTGGTAAACTACGATACAAGTGGGTGGAAAGCAGAAGTACAATAACGACTAGGAAAAGTCAGTGTCATAGACAAGAGAGAAAGATATAAACAGCAATACAAGTGAAAGGAAAATAAAAGTACAACGAGGACAAGAATAAATATGCATTGTAGATCCCTCTTAAGACTGCACTGATTTTAAATTAGCAGACAGTGATTTTTAAGTGCCTTTTTTGACAATTTTTTTTTTTTTTTTTTAGAGTTGCTTTATAATCGGTAACCGACTTTTACAGGTAGATGGGCGGTTTTTATTCATGGTTTATTACATTAGGAGGTCAACGTATGTGGCTTAGGCGTTGCGAATGAGCTTTGTAATGCCGGGTTGCCGGGTTCGATCCCAACTGCGGAAAGTTCGATCCCAGCTACGGACGGTTTGTCTTGTGTTGGTTTCGACAGTGGTACCGAGAGCTGACCCTTGAGAAAGCAATGACAAACTACTGAACTTAAAGTTTGCCTAGAAAAACCCACAACAGCCCCAAAAATTTATCTGCAACGTCCTGTAAAGGATACGCGACTAACTATCACAGTGGGAGAGGTCTACCAGATATAAATAGACAGAAAGCAAGGAGAAGCAAACAGATATTTAGGTAGGTAGCAATAGTCTTACAGACAGGTAACAGGCTGAGGTAAATAGGAAGGTAAGCTGGTTCGGACAGACAAACGGGCGAAGAGACATAAAATAGACAAGGTGGACTTATAGATAAACCGACAGACAAGCAGGTAGTTGTTACAGACAGACACGTAGACAGCCAGATGTTACAACCATAAAGACTGGGATAAGCCAAGACCGGCTCCGGCTCTAGCTGCGGGCCATGCTGCTGACGTCACCAAACCGAGCTAACAATACGTTAACGCGGTCGATTCTCAAAGTGGTTTTTTTTTTTGCTTTTTTTCCTAAGTATTCAAACCGCTTTAAGGGTAGGTGTGCCTGACGATAAAAGGTTTGAAAAACGCTGCTGTAACGTATCTTTAGCCAGGTTTAGTGATGTCAGCAGCATGGCCCGCAGCTGGAGTCGGTCTTAGATAGGCAGACAAAGAGACAGACAAGTGGGCATTGGCAGACATGTCCAGAGAGACAAGCAGTTGTGAAGCATGATGGTGTCGCTGATGCTGATGTTCAACTCCACTAGGACATCCACACCGAGCGATAAACACACGGTGACATCAAGTGTCACCATTCGGAGGAACATCACTCTCGCCACGTCGCAGAAACCCCGTTCAACCCAAGGGTTCGTTTATTTGGGGGCTCCCGGCAACAGCCAGGGTGGGGCTTTATAAAATAACAACAACAACGACAGCAACAACAAAATAGCATCAGACATTGAACGCGAAGTTATATTGTTCAAATTTGAAGCAGGAACACAGACAGACACAAAAAATCAAGCAGGCTATGTTAGGCAGACAAATAACTGGAATATACACATAAACAGGCTACAACAATCAGACAGACAGACAGACAGACAGACAGACAGACAGACAGACAGACAGACAGACAGACAGACAGACAGACATTATAGAGTAGCCAACAAAAAGCATAGGCGCCATTAAGGAATCCCTATCTCTACTCAGAAATGTGATTTTCTCCCAAATGTAACTTCTGTCGTTTCTAGTTCTGGAAAATTGTATTGACGTGGTCAGTTGGGCAGGCAATTTGGTAAAAATGGAAACATTTCAGAGCCATCAAAGCAGACGGCAAACGCATACACACACGCACACATGTATTCACACACAGCATACACACGCACATGCGTAGACACACACCACGCACCCAAACGCGTGCAGAGACACGCACACAGATACGGACACACAATACACACCCAATTACACTTGAAATGATAAAGCCGTACAAAAGGGTTACTTTGGGTTCATATTCAGGGTCTTGTTTGCTTCCGACAAATACTCTCACCCCCCCCCCTTTTTTTTTTTTCTCTCTTTCTCTCTCTCTCCCTGTCTGTCTGTCTGTCTGTCTGTCTATCTATCTGTCTATCTGTCTGTCATTCGGTCGGTCGGTCGGTCGGTCGGTCGGTCGGTCGGTCGGTCGGTCGGTCGGTCGGTCGGTCGGTCGGTCGGTCGGTCGGTCGGTCGGTCGGTCGGTCGGTCGGTCGGTCGGTCGGTCGGTCGGTCGGTCGGTCGGTCGGTCGGTCGGTCGGTCGGTCGGTCGGTCGGTCTGTCGGTCTGTCGGTCTGTCGGTCTGTCGGTCTGTCGGTCTGTCGGTCTGTCGGTCTGTCTGTATATGTGATTGTATGTGTGTATGCATGCATGCATGTGTAGGTGTGTATGTATGGAATATGTGTATGCATGTATGTCTATGTATGTGTGTGTGTTTTATGTTTGTGCATGTATTTCTACGTATGAATGTGTGTGTGTGTGTGTTTTGATTGTGTATGTATGTAGATGAGTGTATGTATGTATTACGTATGTCTGTATATGAGTGTGCATGTATGAGAATGTGAGAGTATGTTTACATGTGTAAGTGTGTGTGTTTGAGTGTGTAAGATTGTGTACACATGAGGTGTGTATGCAATAATCAATAATGTATATTTCTTTATTACATCCATAACATGCATTATTGATTACATGCATTGGTACTCTGAAAAATGAGTGCTTAGAAGGGTCTAATGTCAGACAGGCCTGCGTGTCCAATTTGTAACCCTTTGAAAATATAGTTTCTTTGTTCGTTCGTTTGTTCGTTCGTCCGTTCTATCTATCTATCTATCTATCTATCTATCTATCTATCTATCTATCTATCTATTCTCTATCTATCTATCTATCTATCTATCTATCTATCTATCTATCTATCTATCTATCTATCTATCTATCTATCTATCTGTCTATCTATCTATCTATCTATCTATCTGATCTATCTGTCTATCTATCTATCTATCTATCTATCTATCTATCTATCTATCTATCTATCTATCTATCATATCTATCTATCTATCTATCTATCTATCTATCTATCTATCTATCTATCTATCTATCTATCTATCCAGCTATCTATCTATCTATCTATCCAGCTATCTATCTATCTATCTATCTATCTATCTATCTATCTATCTATCTATCTATCTATCTATCTATCTATCTATCTATCTATCTATCTATCTATCTATCTATCTATCTATCTATCTATCTATCTATCTATCTATCTATCTGTCTATCTGTCTGTCTGTCTATCTGTCTGTCTGTCTGTCTGTCTGTCTGTCTGTCTGTCTGTCTGTCTGTCTGTCTGTCTGTCTGTCTGTCTGTCTGTCTGTCTGTCTGTCTGTCTGTCTGTCTGTCTGTCTGTCTGTCTGTCTGTCTGTCTGTCTGTCTGTCTGTCTGTCTGTCTGTCTGCCCGTCCATCTGCTCGCCGGCACGCTTATCTATCTGTATGTCTGTCTGGCTGTTTGTCTGTCTGGCTGTCAGTCTGTCTGTGTGTCTGTCTGTCTGGATAGCTGGCTGTCTGTCTGTCACGACTGTTTAAGAACTGGGAATCATAGCTCCAAACAGATTATTTCAGAGGTCACGAACTCTGTCTCCTTGTCTCTGCCTATCCTGTCTCTGACCTAGCCTGTGCTGCCTCTGCCTACCTATTCTCTCTCTGCCTACCTATTCTCTCTCTGCCTACCTATTCTCTCTCTGCCTACCTATTCTCTCTCTCTCTGCCTACCTATTCTCTCTCTACCTACTTATTCTCTCTCTGCCTACCTATTCTCTCTCTGCCTACCTATTCTCTCTCTCTGCCTACTTATTCTCTCTCTGCCTAACTATTCTCTCTCTGCCTACCTATTCTCTCTCTGCCTACCTATTCTCTCTCTCTCTCTCTCTGCCTACCTATTCTCTCTCTCTACCTACCTATTCTGTCTCTGCCTATCTATTCTCTCTCTCTCTGCCTACCTTTTCTTTCTCTGCCTACCTATTCTCTCTCTACCTATTTATTCTCTCTCTCTGCCTACCTATTCTCTCTTTGCCTACATATTCTCTCTCTACCTACCTATTCTCTCTCTGCCTACCTACATATGCCGTCTCCACCTGCCTGTCATGTCTCTGATTATCTTTCCTATCTATGCCTGCTTTCCTCTCTCTGCCTACCTAGGCTGTCTCGGCCAACTTATGCTGTCTCTGCCTACCTATCCTGTTTCTGTCTATATATCTTGTCTCTTCCAGTCTATACTGTATCTGCCCACCTGTTTTGTCTTTGTGTACTTAACGTATCTCTGTCTATCATTCACCCCGGCACTAACATTGAGTCCTCTTATCTCTTACCCTAGGGCAGTGTTTCTCAACCTTCCTAATTTCCTCGACCCTTTCATACAGTTCCTCATATTGTAGCGACCAGTTCCTCATATTGTGGCGACCCTTTCATACAGTTCCTCATATTGTGGCGACCCTTTCATACAGTTCCTCATATTGTAGCGACCCTTTCATACAGTTCCTCATATTGTGGCGACCCTTTCATACAGTTCCTCATATTGTGGCGACCTCCAGCCATACAATTATTTTCGTCACTACATAATTTCAATAAACATGTGTTTTGCGATGGTCTTTGGCAACCCCTGTTTGACCCAAAATGGGTCGAGACCGATAGGTTGAGAATCGCTGGCCTAGAGCAAAGACCCACTAACTGTTAAAATTTAGAGGTTAAAAAAAAAAAAAAAAACGTGTGGGAGTAGAGACGACTGTTACAAACACGATATTAAACTTGCTAAAGGGAGGGCACAGGCTTCCGTTCCGGTCGAATGGTTTTAATAAAGATCCACTAAACCCGTTATACTCATCATTACGATTGTTCTTTTTATTGTAATCATTGCTTTGTGGTTTTGGTAATCACCATCTCCCCCAACCATCGTATGAGAATCAAGGAACTAACAGTCTGCATAAAGCGAGATCTGGGAAACGGAATTGCACGAGGGAATCTGGAAGAAGACTAAACTCTAGCGGTAAACGAACAAGCAGAACTTTCGTGTGGAAGAAGAAGAAGAAGAAGAAAAAGAAGAAGAA
>CAJHNH020008536.1:177500-193042 GCA_905116865.2 Candidula unifasciata
GTGTGAGTATGTGTGTCTGTGTGTGTGAGTGTGTGTGTATGTGTGTCTGTGTGTGTGTAAGTGTGAGTATGTGTGTGTGTGTAAGTGTGTGTGAGTATGTGTGTCTGCGTGTGTGAGTATGTGTGTCTGCGTGTGTAAGTGTGAGTATGTGTGTCTGCGTGTGTGAGTATGTGTGTCTGCGTGTGTGAGTATGTGTGTCTGCGTGTGTGTGTAGTGTGAGTATGTGTGTCTGCGTGTGTGAGTATGTGTGTGTGCGTAGTGTGAGTATGTGTGTGTGGGTGTGAGTGTGTGTATGTGTGTCTGCGGGTGTGAGTATGTGTGTGTGTGCTAGTGTGAGTATGTGTGTGTGTGTGCTAGTGTGAGTATGTGTGTGTGTGCTAGTGTGAGTATGTGTGTGTGTGTGTGTGTGTGTGTGTGTGTGTGTGCTGTGTGAGTATGTGTGTGCGTGCTAGTGTGAGTATGTGTGTGTGTGTGAGTGTGAGTATGTGTGTGCTAGTGTGAGTATGTGTGTGTGTGCTAGTGTGAGTATGTGTGTGTATGCGTGTGCTAGTGTGAGTATGTGTGTGTGTGCTAGTGTGAGTATGTGTGTGTGTGCTAGTGTGAGTATGTGTGTGCTAGTGTGAGTATGTGTGTCTGCGTGTGTGAGTATGTGTGTTTGCGTGTGTGAGTATGTGTGTCTGCGTGTGTATGTGTGTCTGCGTGTGTGAGTATGTGTGTCTGCGTGTGTGAGTATGTGTGTCTGCGGGTGTGAGTATGTGTGTGTGTGAGTATGTGTGTCTGCGTGTGTGAGTATGTGTGACTGCGTGTGTGAGTAAGTGTGTGCGTGTGTGAGTATGTGTGTCTGCGTGTGTGAGTATGTGTGTCTGCGGGTGTGAGTATGTGTGTCTGCGTGTGTGAGTATGTGTGTGTCTGCGTGTGTGAGTGCGTGTGTGTGTGAGTTGTGTGTCTGCGTGTGTGAGTATGTGTACGTGTGTGAGTATCGTGTTTGCGTGTGTAAGTATGCGTGTGTGCGTGTGTTTGCGTGTGTGAGTATGTGTGTCTGTTGAGTTTCATGTTTGTGAGTTGTGTGTGTGTGAGTGTTATGTGTGTGTTCACGTGTGTGAGTTTACGTGTGGGAGTATGTGTGTGGGAGTTTCGTGTGTGGTAGTGTCACGGTGTGTGAGTATGTGTGTCTGCGGGGAGGAGTTTACGTGTGTGTTGCTTCGTGTGTGAGTTCATGCGTGGAGAGTTGACTGCGTGTGTGAGTATGTGTGACATGTGGGAGACGGTTGATGTGTGGGAGTATGTGTGTTTACGTGTGTGAGAAACGTGTGCGTGAGTTCACGTGTGCGTGTCAGCGTGCACGTGTGTGAGTGTGTGTGTGTGTTTACGTGTGGGAGTTCACGTGTGGGAGTTCAGCGTGTGAGTCTCACGTGAGTATGTGTGTCTACGTGTGTAAGTTTGAGAGTGTGGTGTATTCATGAGTGTGCCAGTGTCACGTGTATGGAGTTCAGTGTATGTGAGTTCACGTGTGTAAGCATCTCGTGTGGAGTGTCACGTGTGTGAGTTCACGTGTGTGAGTGTCGTGTGTGTGGCAGTTCACGTGTGTGAGTACAGTTCACGTGTGATCAGTTCACGTGTGGCATGTGTTGTGTGAGTTCACGTGTGTGATTTTACGTGTGGCAGTTCGCGTGTGGGAGTTCACGCGTGTGAGTTCACGTGCGTGAGTTCACGTGTGTGATTTTACGTGTGGCAGTTCACGTGTGGCAGTTCACATGTGGGAGTTCAAGTGTGTGAGTTCACGTGTGTGAATTCACGTGTGTGAGTTCACGTGTGTGAGTTCACGTGTGTGAGTTTACGTGTGGAAGTTCATGTGTGGGAGTTTACGTGTGGGAGTTCACGTGTGGAGTTCAAGTGTGGGAGTTTACGTGTGGAAGTTCATGTGTGGGAGTTCACGTGTGGGAGTTTACATGTGGGAGTTTATGTGTGTGAGTTTACGTGTGTGAGTTCTCGTGTGTGAGTTCACGTGTGGCAGTTCACGTGTGGGAGTTCACGTGTGGGAGTTCACGTGTGGGAGTTCACGTGTGTGAGTTTACGTGTGGGAGTTCACGTGTGGGAGTTCACGCGTGTGAGTTCACGTGTGTGAGTTTACGTGTGTGATTTTACGTGTGGGTATTCATGTGTGGCAGTTCACGTGTGGGAGTTCACGTTTGTGAGTTCACGTGCGGGAGTTCGCGTGTGGGAGCTCATGTGTGTGAGTTCACGTGTGTGAGTTCACGTGTGGCAGTTCACGTGTGTGAGTTCACGTGGGTGAGTTCACGTGTGGCAGTTCACGTGTGGCAGTTCACGTGTGGGAGTTCACGTGTGGGAGTTCATGTGTATGAGTTCATGTGTTGCAGTTCACGTGTAGCAGTTCACGTGTGTGAGTTTACGTGTGTGAGCATGCAAGTGTTAAATATGTGGAAACTGTTGATGTCTGTATTCAACAGTTTTGTATTGGCGGTTTAGGATTGGGCAACAAAGGGGAAGGCAGGTGGGGTTGGGGAGGGGTAGGGGACTGAGGCCCTTAGGGCAGCATGGATAGTGCAATTAATGCAAAAGGAAAACGTTAAATTGAAATAAAAAAATTACAAGTAAAGGACACTTTCTTACGCCTTCAGGCACATTAGGCATTGTGGAATAAGACATATTTTATAGAACAATCGGCACTTGGTAGGTGATGTGGTCAGCATCAAGGTGGCCGCCTTTACTTCCCAGGACTGTTCCTGGTGCCCACTGATGGCTGGGTCGACCTGGGAGGCTAAAGTCATTTTTGGAAAAGGTTCGGCTCCATCAAGACTCGAGCCGACGATCTTCCGATCGGCAAGCGGGCGTCTGGCCGCAACGTTAGGACCGCCATCTCACACAAAATAATAACCTCTTTGTTCTAACTTCTTCTCCCAAGCATATAAAAAGAAATTTAAAAAAAAACAACGAAAAATCTGTGTACCACACACACAAACACACTCACACTCACACATAGACACACACACACACACATATATATAAATGTATATATATAAATATCCAGCTTCCCCCAAAACGGGTGAGGATTGACTCACAAGTAGGTCAACCCAACACCCAGCATTAATTTTTCTAAACGCTGGTGAGTAGATACATGTGGCTGAGTGTGTGTTCGTGCGGTGTGGATGCGCGCCAGTGGATGTATGTGTGGCGTGGTATAGATGCTCCTCTGAGTGTGCCGTATCCTCTGAGTGTGCGGTGAAAGGGTTTAACAGTTTTAAAATGAACTTCCTCTAGGTTTTGTCTGGCTACCCAAAAAACATTCCATTGCTTCGCTAGTAGATATTTTTTTTTCTCAGCCTGCAGACGGCGCGTTTGACCTCGTGTCTGGTATTTGAGGTGATGTTTTCACATGTGCAATTTTTGTGCGTTTTCTGTTATCTAAATTCGTGGGAGTGAGACACATAACGCTATTCTGCTGTCTCCGGCGGCGTCTAGTGCTCTGTTTCGTTGTGTGCGGTTGTGTTTTGTAATTACTGGGGATGCTTTTCACTTCTGCGGTCTCAAGCTGTAAGTTGCTTTATGCTATTTGAAAATGCATTTTATTTTAAAATTATGGAAGCCTCTCTCGATTTATAGCTTTGTGACGAAATATTATTGTTATACTATGTTATGTATACATGGCTTTTTGAATATATGACTTTTTGTGCCTATCTTTCTTTAGCATCATGTTTTGAGGCTACTCTAATAGACGCTATTTTTGTTGAGTACCGGCACCTGTCTTCATTACTACACAAGGTCTGTATGTACAGATAAACAATGGAAGCAGTGGTTGCGTAGTGGATAGCATCACTGTCAGCTCGAAATTCTTGAGTTTGAATCCCCAGGGAGTTGGATAATGTATGATTTTTATTATCCCCCAGATCCAACCAGTCTAAAAAAGGAACCAGGGGACTTTTTAGGATGCAAAGGCGACCGGCGTAATTTTGACCGCATCATCCATCGAATGCGGATTGATCGCATAACTACTGACATAAAAAAAAAATTTATATATGTATATTATAATTTTAAAATGTAAGTTAGTGAAATTACCTCATAGTTCAACCAATCAGTTGACAGTTCTTGTGCGTCTATGTCGTCGATAGTTTTTAGGCATACGGGCTTTCTCGTCGACTAATAAAAACGCGCCATCGGATAACTAAGCGTTTTTAAACAGTATATAAAGATGTGAAAAAAAGTTAAGTCGGGAGATGTGAAGCAGGGTCATTGCACACGGTTATAAACCATAAGTGCTCCGTCACCAGTACAGACAGCTGATAAGGAACTGTCCGCCTGGGTCGCCCTCCGCACGCAACTCCGTAGCTACAACGACGTTCCTCCATTTACCCCTGGGGGTTAACTCTGGTACCCATTACCTAGAGGCTACGTGAACCCGGGGAAACGCCCGGTTTCGAACACCGGCCGTGAACTGCAGCGAATCACAGCTGGATTTGAAAGCGAGTCTCCTACCGACTGCGCTAACGTGGCCACCTAAAGATATGTGTCTGACACCATTACTGGAAGGGGCAGTAGCGAGACCAGAATCCTTTTACTTAGAAGCATATCTAAAGCCAGCTGCACTTTTGGTAGACTAGGCACGTGTCTGGCATCGAAGTGGTACCAGTCTGCAAACCAGACTGCAGGTACTGAGCTGTGGTGCTTCCAGTGCTGTTGTATGCTTGTGAAATGTGGACTAAATACAGAGGTCACACAATAAAGCTCAACCACTTTCATACAGTCTCTATCTATCTATTTTCTTTTACCCCACTAGGACATCACACAAGCGATAAACACCCGATGACACAAAGTGCCACCATGTGGATGAGGATCACCCGTGGAGAGGTCCCAGAAACCGCGTTCAGCCATTAAACCATATTTATGGTCGGGCTATATTGCGGCCCTTGGAGAGACCAGCGTAGGGCTTCAAATAACGAAAAATTGCATCCCACAAAGGGTTGACAATATATTAATAATATACAGTCTCTAAGAAATATACTGAATATCAAATTGCAAGACAGGGTCCCGGATACTGTCATATTGGATATCGCTTGCATTCCCAAGCATCGATACCATCCTGATGCAGTCACAGATTCAATGGGCTGGTCACCTCGTCCGCTTACAAGACCACCGGCTGCCAAAAATAATCTTGTATGGTGAGATAAGGAAAGTAGACGCTCTCATGGTGGCCAGACAAAAGCCGCTTTAAGGACACGATGAAGGCATCACTCAAAGTCTTTCATGTAGATCCTGACACTTGAGAGACTGCGGCATAAGACTGGACTACATGGCGACAATCTATTCGAAGAGGGACAGCGACGTATGAGGCTTCAAGAAAAAAGGGCAGCTGAGCAGCGCAGGCAGGCTAGAAAGATCCGTACAACAGACCCTTTACCTTCATACACTGTTTCCTTCCCTTAGTGTCCTTTATCCTTCTGGTCCTGTATTGGGTTTATAAGTCACCCCAGGGCTCACAAAACTCAACTGCAGCTTCATGAGAAATTAAAGAAAGAGTATTCCTCATTACTTGTGATGAACGAACAACAACTACACCTTAGAGAGATATACATCCGCTTTCACAATCACTATAAACTAAACTGTATTTGCTTTTCAAGGAGATTATTTCCAGGAAAGGTCTGGGAAATGTTGCTGATCATGTGTAGGCGAAATCGAAACAACAAAAATGAAATATCTGCAGCGAGTCTTAAATGTAACTACAAGAGACAGAATCAGAAATGACGATATCAGGAGAGAATTTCGAACGGTACTAGAATTACACTACATCAAAACACAACAGATCAGATGGTTCGGACATGTGTGGAGACTACCAGCAGACGGTGCGCCACATAGAGTCCTGTCACTTAGACTTAATGGAAGCAGACCTAGAAGCCGACCACTGAATACATGGATAGATGGAATATTCGAGGCTGTAAGTAGCAGCCTCTTCGTGTACACAGGAAGATTCTCACCCGACACTTCTTCAAAACCTGACGCTGAAGATCACAACAGGGCTGAGAAGAAGAAGAAGTAATAGACGAAGAAGTAGAAGAAAAAGAAGAAGAAAAAGAAGAAGAAGAAGAAGAAGAAGAAAAAGAAGAAGAAGAAGAAGAAGAAGAAGAAGAAGAAGAAGAAGAAGAGAAGAAGAAGAAGAAGAAGAAGAAGAAGAAGAAGAAGAGGAAGAAGAAGAAGAGGAAATGAAGAAGAAGAAGTATTTTTCTTCATTTCCTTATGTCGTCCAGGCCTTCCTGTTCTACCTGATATCCACAGTAGAATTATCCTTCCCTGAATGTCACACATCAAGGAAGATTGGCTAATAAACAGCATCCTTTCTCGAAAGCTTAAATATTTTGGCCATATCAAGCGCCATGACGGATTGGAAAAAGTTATAGCAGAAGGTATGGTACCAGGAAGGAGGGGCGGGGGCCGACCGACACGAAGATGGGCACAGGATGTAAGTGACTCCTTGAGTGTGAAAGTTCATGAGGCAGGAGAACTGGCGAGAGACCGAGTTTCTTACAGGCAGACTGTGATGAGAGCGACGTTCTGCAAAGGGCCTGCTACATGATGATGATGAATGTCACACAAGTCAACGCCATCTATGCCTTCCTCATCTGAAAACGTTTGCCCGTGAACAAAACTGTGTTCCTTCTCAGTTCTTTATCTGTGATTTTGTTCGTATGGCAGGATTGAGAACTTTTTTAAATTCAAGAAATGTTCTATATTTAGCCAGTCGATCGTAATTGTTAGCCATTTGTTCCGAAGTAATTGTTTTTAATTAAATTATTTAGCTTTCATTATTAAGCCTTGTCGTTGCTGTCACTTGCTGTTATTGAATCATCTGGTCTGTTGATTAATTTAATTCTTTGCGCCCCCTGATTCTTGGTTCGTAACATCGTTACTGCATGGACAGATCATGTTTAACCCTTTCTTTTGTTCCTTGGTATTTTTATGTCGCATGCAGTTAATCTTCCCGGCACAAAACTTCCCCACTCGGAACTTGTCTTCCCGGCACAGAACTTGTCTTCCCTGCTCACAACCTGTCTTCCCTGTACAGAACTTGTATTTCCTGCTCAGAACTTGTCTTCCCTGCTCACAACCTGTCTTCCCTGTTCAGAACTTGTCTTTCCTGCTCAGAACTTGTCTTCTTGGCACAGAACCTGTCTTCACAGCTCAGAACCTGTCTTCCCCACTCAGAACTTGTCTTCCCGGCTCAGAACTTGTCTTCCTTGCTCACAACCTGTCTTTCCGGCACCAGAACCTGTCTTCCCCCACTCAGAACTTGTCTTCCCCACTCAGAACTTGTCTTCCCTGCTCACAACCTGTCTTCACAGCTCAGAACCTGTCTTCCCCACTCAGAACTTGTCTTCCCGGCTCAGAACTTGTCTTCCTTGCTCACAACCTGTCTTTCCGGCACCAGAACCTGTCTTCCCCCACTCAGAACTTGTCTTCCCGGTTTAGAACTTGTCTTCCCTGCTCACAACATGTCTTCCCTGCTGACAACCTGTCGTCCCTGTTCACAACCTGTCTTCCCTGCTCACAACCTGTCTTCCCTGCTCACAACCTGTCTTCACTGCTCACAGCCTGTCTTCACTGCTCACAACCTGTCTTCACTGCTGACAACCTGTCTTCACTGCTGACAACCTGTCTTCACTGCTCACAACCTGTTTTCACTGCTCACAACCTGTCTTCACTGCTCACAACCTGTCTTCACTGCTGACAACCTGTCTTCACTGCTGACAACCTGTCTTCACTGCTGACAACCTGTCTTCACTGCTCACAACCTGTCTTCACTGCTCACAACCTGCCTTCACTGCTCACAACCTGCCTTCCCTGCTCACAACCTGTCTTCCCTGCTCACAACCTGTCTTCCCTGCTCACAGCCTGTCTTCACTCAGAACTTGTCTTAGCTCAGAACTTGTCTTCCCGCCTAATCAATTCTCTTTATTCGTAGTGGCACATGATGCAGAGGAGCTGCTGGCCGAACGGCTAGAACTCTGGGCCTTTACGCCGTAGACCTTGGTTTGAATCCTCGGTAAGGCTGAGGATTTTTTTTCAGTTGGGGCAAAATAAAATCCTTACCTGTACAGTCGTGGCGACAGCACTAGCCATGCGACCTTATCCCGCCTCCCCCCCCCCCTTCTCTCGCCCACCCCCACCGCAGACGTGGTATATAAAGGCAGTACAGTCGAGTCCACAAGTCGACATGACCAGCTTGGTCCCGGCAATTTTCTCTATTGAGTGCACTGTCTGGAAAAGTAGAAGTCCTGATAAGTGGAAGCATTTTCTTAGGTCCCTGCGACTTCTACTTATCCAGACTCAACTGTAATTGGCTGTCCGGACACATGGGGCTTCAGAAAGGACTTTTTTATGCCTTCCCGTCCTATGCAAGCTTCAGTGCTGTTTTCCATGCCAGAGATGCGGCACTCAGTTCAGTTTCCACCATTCGTCTTCATGTTGTTTTTGCGCGTCCTTTCTCTCTCTCTCTCTCTCTCTCTCTCTCTCTCTCTCTCTCTCTCTCTCTCTCTCTCTCTCTCTCTTTCTCTCTCTCTCTCTCTCTCTCTCTCTCTCTCTCTCTCTCTGTCTGTCTGGTATTCAAGTGCCTCAAAACTTGCCGGCTAAGAACTTGGCGTCCTGGCTCTAAACATGTCTTCACGGCTCAGAACTTGTCTTTCCAGCTCAGAACTTGTCTTCCCGGCTCAGAACTTGTCTTTCCAGCTCAGAACTTGTCTTCCCAGCTCAGAACTTGTCTTTCCAGCTCATAACTTGTCTTCCCAGCTCAGAACTTGTCTTCCCGGCTCAGAACTTGTCTTTCCAGCTCAGAACTTGTTTTTCCGGCTCAAAACTTGTCTTCCCGGCTCAGAACTTGTCTTTCCAGCTCAGAACTTGTTTTTCCGGCTCAAAACTTGTCTTCCCGGCTCAGAACTTGTCTTCAAAGGCTCAGAACTTGTTTTCCCAGCTTAAAATTTGCATCATCGTCCTTCGCAGACAAGACTGCAAATTACAATTGACCGGTGCAGCTGTTATAGATGCACTAATTATAACTTCTGTAGCGGTTGAATGGGGTATCTGGGATCTGTCTTGCTGGATTACTGTCTAAATTGAGAAAAGTGCGTCTGTGTTTATTGTACAGTCTCGGCGGTTTTCGTTTGCGCTCACGGGGAGCTATATGTAGCTAGAAGGGGAGGAGGGGTGAAAAGAATCGAAACACTGTCCCCTTACCATGCATGTCCTAACATTGGACTAATTATGGACGTTTTTCTTCGAGGTCAGAGAACATCTACATGAGAGTTGAGGTACCACAAGTCTGCAGATAAGTAAGCTAAATATGTAGAACGGATCTGCATGCAAAACTCAAATTCTGCAATAAAACCAATTTTCAGAAGTAGACGAACAACTAGAACTTTCCTTCCAGCACCTACCCCTCCAAACTGGGCAACATGTTACTTAGTAACCGTTTTGTGATGTCCTTTTTTTTTTCTACCGTGCTATATGGCTGTACAGTCGAACGATGTCTCTGGGATTTGTACCTGTCTGATTGTCATTCTTAAGATGTTAAATCCCATAGACTGCAAATTCTGAAAAATACATAATATTTAAAAAAAAATTGCCGCTGAAGTTTACAGTCGGTGATGGCTAAAAAGGAAACAAAGAAAGAAAGAAAGAAAAATAGAAAAGAATGCAGAAGACGCAGAAAGAAAGAAGAAGAACAAGAAGAAGAAGAAGAAGAAGAAAGATGAAGAAGAAGAAGAAGAAGAAGAAGAAGAAGAAGAAGAAAGAAGAAGAAGAAGAAGAAGAAGAAGAAGAAGAAGAAGAAGAAGAAGAAGAAAGAAGAAGAAGAAGAAGAAGAAGAAGAAGAAGAAGAAGAAGAAGAGAGAAGAAGAAGAAGAAGAAGAAGAAGAAGAAGAAGAAGAAGAAGAAGAAGAAGAAGAAGAAGAAAAGAAGAAGAAAGAAGAAGAAGAAGAAGAGAAGAAGAAGAAGAAGAAGAAGAAGAAGAAGAAGAAGAAGAAGAAGAAGAAGAAAGAAGAAGAAGAAGAAGAAGAGAAGAAGAAGAAGAAGAAGAAGAAGAAAGAAGAAGAAGAAGAAGAAGAAGAAGAAGAAGAAAGAAGAAGAAGAAGAAGAAGAAGAAGAAGAAGAAGAAGAAGAAGAAGAAGAAGAAGAAAGAAGAAGAAGAAGAGAAGAAGAAGAAGAAAGAAGAAGAAGAAGAAGAAGAAGAAGAAGAAGAAGAAGAAGAAGAAGAAGAAGAAGAAGAAGAAGAAGAAGAAGAAGAAGAAGAAGAAGAAGAAGAAGAAGAAGAAGAAGAAGAAAGAAGAAGAAGAAGAAGAAGAAGAAGAAGAAGAAGAAGAAGAAGAAGAAGAGAAGAAGAAGAAGAAGAAGAAGAAGAAGAAGAAGAAGAAAGAAGAAGAAGAAGAAGAAGAAGGAAGAAGAAGAAGAAGGAAGAAGAAGAAGAAGAATAAGAAGAAGAAGAAGAAGAGAAGAAGAAGAAGAAGAAGAAGAAGAAGAAGAAGAAGAAGAAGGAAGAAGAAGAAGAAAGAAGAAGAAGAAGAAGAAGAAGAAGAGAAGAAGAAGAAGAAAGAAAGAAGAAGAAGAAGGAAGAAGAAGAAGAAGAAGAAGAAGAAGAAGAAGAAGAAGAAAGAAGAAGAAGAAGAAGAAGAAGAAGAAGAAGAGAAGAAGAAGAAGAAGAAGAAGAAGAAGAAGAAGAAGAAGAAGAAGAAGAAGAAGAAGAAGAAGAAGAAGAAGAAGAAGAAGAAGAAGAAGAAGAAGAAGAAGAAGAAGAAGAAGAAGAAGAAGAAGAAGAAGAAGAAGAAGAAGAAGAAGAAGAAGAAGAAGAAGAAGAAGAAGAAGAAGAAGAAGAAGAAGAAGAAGAAGAAGAGAAGAAGAGAAGAAGAAGAAGAAGAAGAAGAAGAAGAAAGAAGAAGAAGAAGAAGAAGAAGAAGAAGAAGAAGAAGAAGAAGAAGAAGAAGAAGTAAAAAAAAAAAGAAGTTTAATTATAGTTAGAAGGAGGAAAATTTGTAGAAAGAGAAAAATGATAAGAAAAAGGGATGAGGAAGATAGTGAAAACCCACAAAACAACCATTCTTTTGTGGGGTTGGGTTGCGAAGTCCTGTAAACGATAAACAACAAAATCAATTCATGTGGATATCGCTGTTGTTACAGTTTTGTTTTGTGTACATGACTAGAAATGTGTTACAGCAACATGTTGTTACACGCACAAGCAGAAATGTATAACAAGCAAAATCGATAGTAAATATATTACACGTTACAAGCTAGGAAGAAAGCTAATACTTCTCTAAGTGGGGGCCACAGTAACAGAATAGCCTAGATTCTTGCCTGTGTGAACGTTTAGCGCTCGAATTAGTAGCCAGGTGGATTGCAAGAAAGGACTTCAAATGAAAATCTGAATCATCATCATTATCAGTTATTTTTATGCCAGTGGCACATGAGGCTTCAGAGAGGACTTTCCATGCTTTCCTGTCCTGTGGAATCTTTAGTGCAGTTTTCCTTGTCAGGAATGCCGCACTCAGGTCACTTTCCATCGTTCGTCTCTATGTTGTTTTTTGGGCGCCCTTTTTTTTCTCCTTCCTTCTGTTATCCATGTGAGAGCTGTTTTGGCAGGTACATTAGGACTCGTTCTCATAATGTGGCAAGCCATCACACTGTCCATAGTTTCTTGGTTTGTGACTTGAAGTAGTGTAGTGTTTGAGATTGTATCTGCCCAGAAAATTTTGATAGTTCTACGTAGACATGTATGATAGAAGGTAGATAGCTTGGGTGCGTCCTTTTTGGTCATTCTCCAGCATTCTGCTCCATAAAGAAGAACTGGCTCTTGTAGAGTCAGAAATTCCCAAAAGTATGATAACAATTACAGCAGCCAAGCCATTGCCTTTTAACCTGTCAATATTGTTGTAAAGGATGTCAGGAGTGTTAAGCACGTATGAGTGGAGTGGGAAGTTCCAAAACGGCCTGACTTCTTTGTGCCTGACCCGGTCGTAAACAGTCTGCAACAGAAGTCACGTCTTTTTTGGAGCTTCCTGCTCCCCTCGGACACTTTCTGGACTGACAGGCAAGCGTCGGGGCTCTGGACCTTCAGTCTCCGATGAATTTATATAGGTTTCGTCTTTTAGTGGTTAAGAAACGGATAACAAAACGTTGCTCAATTTTGGTGCATGTCAAAAGTGGGGTGGCCATTTTGCAACATTGTGACGTCGCAATGTTCATCTGCACCATGATGTCACACATTTAACACTACTGACGTCACTGACAACAATATTGACATTTTAGAACGTAATTGCATGAATAATGTATTTTAAATTACGCTGTTAAAGTTTTCATTTTTG
Source organism: Candidula unifasciata (assembly GCA_905116865.2). Taxonomy (NCBI): domain Eukaryota; kingdom Metazoa; phylum Mollusca; class Gastropoda; order Stylommatophora; family Geomitridae; genus Candidula; species Candidula unifasciata. Next base: position 189,854 of record CAJHNH020008536.1, read on the forward strand.
TTTTGTTTTCCTCTTGTGATTACACAAGTGAGGATTATTGTCTGGATTTTTTCGGGGTGTGTTGGGGAAGGAACAGGCGGACAGACTGGCTGGCTCTGCACAACTTGGTGAAATACTGATGCATTATAAGGCAGCCGGAGTTAGTGGCTTGTGGGAGAGCGTGTACTGTTCGGAGGAGCAGATGGATCACCACAGTCTGGTGAGATTGATGCAGCGGGAGTGAGGCTCAGAGGAAAGGCAAGACGGACGTTTATTCAGAATGCTACTGGCACCATTAGTATCGGAACTCTTCGCTGGCTGCTGAAGATGGGGACAGAGCACTTATGAAAATGCCCCGGGTGCTGTGATTGTCCGTTCTTGAATCAAATCAAATCCTCTTGGGATTGATCTAAGCCTAGAAAATGTATTTACCAAGACAGTCTCACATCACCCAACGAGTGTCTACTGGTCTATTAAGAATATGGATTGAGCACCATATACTCAGTACGCTTCTAGCGTGGAAAGGATAATGTATTTCCACTCTTCTGGTGATGCAACTACCGGCTGGTAGTGACGGGGATAGGGCGAATCAAGAGCACTGGACTGATCCATGAGTCTGTGATCTTATGAGAGGCGAAACGCGACAGCCTTTACTTATCGGTATGCACATGAGGACGAGGTCGGCGAATAAAGAGAGTAAAAAAGGGGGACAAAAACAGAGTTCAGTTGAGTTGAGCCTAAAATTGACATCACAGTACCATGCGTGCTCCGTCCACATCTTCAACATCCAGTGCAGAGTTCCAGCACTGATGGTAGCGGTCACAATCTGCCTTTCCCCTGAGTGTAGTGACCCGGCCAGACCCTCTGGTTACACACAGGTGCCTCATTCCCTCTAGGCCATAAAATCTTGTTTCTCTACTGATTCCGTTACTTGTTTCCAAAGGACCTTGACCACATATGCCTGGTCATGTATTAATTCACCACCCAATGATGCCTATCCAGCCAGTCTGTCTGCCTGTTCATTACTCACTACGCCGGCATAGCCTGGTGAAAAGATCTAAAGTATGCTGACTACCGGTGACCTTCACAGAAACCAAAAGTGGAGAAGATCAGCTTTACATTAACCGCTAATAACAAGATGTCTTGTCTTGTCCACAATTGCCTCACAGCGTAGTGGGGAGTCGCAGTTTTCTATCCTGGGCCAGGTGTGTTGCATGTGTTGTTGTTAGTCCGTGTTGCCTCAGGATCTCTGATATATTGTCTATCCATCGTACTCTCGGTCTGCCTCTTGCTGTAGGGCAGTAGTGTTGTTCGTTGTATGCTCGTAGAGGCAGTTGGTCGGTTTGCATTCGCATCAAGTGGCTAAACCACTCGACTTTATGTATTGCAGGCACTACATCTAATGTTCTCACGAACTCTGTCTCTCCTTGTAACATTCTACGTAAGCTCTCATTTTCGTCGTGATCTTTTTCTCCTGTGCTCTTGTAGGGACCAGGTTGGCATTGGTAGCAGAGGGTTGGTATAAATATGCAATTTATCTCTGTCATAGTGATGCTTGGTGTTTTAGCAGTGGGGGAGAGTTGGTAAGTTAACAAGATGTTGCTCTAGAAAACCTTCTCCTGCATACTCACTCTCTCTGTCTCTCTCTCTCTCTGTCTCTGTCTCTCTCTCTCTCTCTCTCTCTCTCTCTCTCTCTCTCTCTCAAAGACAGCGAAAACACTAAGAGTTGTTGTGTGAGAGGGCGTTGTTTACAGTTGACAGTACTCGAGCACATGCTGAGCATTTTCCGGTGCCAGGTTACAGGGGCAAATCTGTTTGCTACAGCGAAACACTTGAACCTATTCTGGTATCCTAGTGATTTATGTTGTGCCCTTAAATTTCCTGCCCTTGGTCTGTATAGGATGTATTGTTCCTTTCTAGCAAGGCAATGAAGCGAGTCGTATAGAGAACATTTAGTGTTCGTATCCAGGCACAATTTTTGTTTGTGATTCCCAATTCACCAGTTTCAGAATGTCGCTGTGCACTTTGACGCTAAGGTATGGTGGTATTCCTTTTGTCCCTGGGAACATAAATGTCTGAATTCCAGCCCTAAAAACTTCATGCGTAAATCAGTGAAAATGTTAACGTATTATGCTAGGTATAACAATGAAAGATCCACTTAAGAACGATGACAGCAGGAGGAGAGCTGGCACAGTTAATTCTTAACTTTATCAGTAGACAATAGATCAAATGGTTTGGTCACATTACAAGATTGGCAACAGACAGGACATCTTGGTGAGTCAACTTTATACAGGTACAAAGGTAACTGAAGCAGAGGTCCACCACGCAAAACTGGACCGTGCAGGTATCTAAGGCGCTGGAAAAATTCTATACGAAGCAAACAGAAGGGCCTGGTCCATCGAACTCTTCCTGCCCAAACGTTGCGAGGAATTGTATGAGTAGAAGACAAAAATAAATAAAAATAGTGCCTATATATGCCAACTATCAGCCAGCAGCGCCACATTTAAAAAACATGGTGGTGGAAGGAGATGTGATTTGATTTAATTAGATTCAAAAACCGACATCACAGCACTCGGGGCATTCCCATAGGCGCTCCGTCCCCATCTTCAGCAGCCAGCGAAAAGTTCCGATGCTAATGGTGCCAGTAGCATTCTGATTAAACGTCCGTCTTGCTTTCACGCATACACACACACACACACGCACACACATATTGCTGCGGTTGGTTCTGTAACTTTCTGTAAGGGATAGGCGACTAACTTAACTTAATATAATGAATTATGTCTTTATGTTGTATTTTACAGTTCTATAAGAGTAACAAATCGTTGTTCTAAGATACAAAACCTATAGCATAGACACTGCTGAATTAATCACTAGTCGTGACTAGATGAGTTTAGCCAGTTTGTGCTATCGAAAATTTACTGTAATATTTTTTGAAACAAATATAAATTATTTAAACAAATACTTCACACGAGAACTATTTAGCGGAACGTTTAGTCCCTTATAAATTGTATTCAGTACGTTTCAAAAGTCGTGTTCTCACACGGTAACAAATATCTCCAAAACAGCTCCGATCAGCACGAATTTTTGTGAGTGGCCTTAGATTCTGCATGTCCTTTTGATTTTACTATTTACAATGGCACAGGTGCTGCTGTTTTTTTTTTTTCACTGTGGCAGATTTCATGAATCTTTATTTGACTGTTAAGTTGGTAA
>CAJHNH020008536.1:205925-218425 GCA_905116865.2 Candidula unifasciata
TTGGAACAAAGCAGTTTTAGTATAGTAGGGGTACTGTTAAATGAATACCAACTAACACTGACCCTAACACTAACCCGCCTATACTATAGGACATTCAAGGAAATTAACTAGGAATTTCTTTCCAAATCTCGCAGCCGACGAGATGGTGTGAAAAAGCTAAAAGAACCTATATAATTTCTATCTTTTTGGAAACGCTTTCTTTATTATTCTTTTCATAAAATTAAAACAACTTTTCCCATCTGTTTTCCATATATTCAAAACATGTTTATATTTGAAAGTGTTCTTATATTAGCTGGTCTAATTGAAAATGGTAGGGGCTTTGGTAGGGGCTTTATCAGGGTTTTATATAATTGAGGGAATCATCAAGTCAGAATCCGGTCCTTGTTACTGTTGACGTTAGCGCTAAGTGGCTCTATTAACTGCTGTAGTTTCAATACTGACTCCTTTAACTTCAGGCCCTTGGTAATGTCACAAATAACTTGTTTCTCTTTACAGATCGCCAAGATTAAAGAAGAGGACGAGTGTGTTGTCAGCTTCTAAAATCAGGAAGTACTTAAAGTTGGCGGACATCAGACTGGCGTGAAAGCTCCAAAAGGGAAATAAGTGAGGTCAAACATTGGAGGGCATTTGAATATCTCCTGTTTTAATGAAAACACAGCCAAGCACTCATGTTTGCTGAATTAGTATGCTACTGTTTGGCAGGAAAACACTGAAGGATAATTCAAATAGTTTCCAATAACAACTTAACAGCGTGGCACAGGTGAACATTTCAATTCAGCCTTTGAAGCCAGCAACTGAAGGAAAGGCAAATTTATATTTGGCATTATTTCCTGCTAAAAACACGGCCAAGTTTCAGCATACATGTATCCCATAAAAAAGAGGCCAGATATCTACTGTTGGCCCCAGCATATTCACAACACATGGCTGCTTCCATTCTCTTGCGTGTTCCATCTGATCTGTGTCATCCTCACGAAAGCCGACTGCCTTCTTCCACAGTGCTTGATCACTAACACCAGCAGGGGCTTCCATCGAGTCACCAGTTGTATTATGGAATCAGTCTCAGAGGCAACAATGAGGCGCTTCAAACACACCCTGTCTGTGTCACTTCTGCTTATACTCATATTTACCGCCAACGCTGTTCGCGGTTGTATCGCCTGCGCGGATTTTAGTCCCTCAGAACGCTACGGAATGTTTTTAAGCATTATTTTGTACCTCATGCAACTTACAGTATTATTTCCACTTCCATTTTTTATCTTTAATTTCCTTGGCGTTGTTTTACTGAACGTCTTCCTACAGCGTCCTAAACTACAAAGGTCACCTTTGCTGGGACCTTTCATATCCTTCCGCGTGGTAACCAGGGGACTTTTTCCAGAGTTAGTCAATGAGAATGTTCGGCAAAATTTACAAATATGTGAACAGATAGGGTTACATAGTTACATATTCGAGGTCGTAACCGACATTCCACTTAATCTACAAGCTGGCAACCGATGTCGAGAGATTGTTGTGCCGCCTTTCTACCAGACGCCCAGTGGTTCACTTTTCAAAGCTAGGGCACTCCAATACGCCCTTGAACCCGAGGTCAACATCCTTGGCCCTGGAGATTGGATTGTACATCTGGATGAGGAGACTGTACTAACCGAAGAGGCTGTTATAGGAATCGTTAACTTTACCGGATCCGGTGAGTATTCATTTGGACAAGGCGTCATCACTTACGGAAAGGGAAAAGTGGTCAACTGGATAACAACGCTAGCGGATTCCATCAGGGTGGGCATTGATTACGGATGTCTTCGGTTCAGTCTTGGCGTTTTACACAAACCTGTGTTTAGTTGGAAAGGTTCATTCATTGTTGCAGACGCAGAAGCAGAAATGAACACCTCTTTCGATCACGGACCCGACGCTTCGTATGCTGAAGATTGCTACTTTGCCTGCATAGCATTCAGCAAAGGCTACAAGTTTGGCTTTATTGAAGGAGACATGTTGGAAAAGAGTACGTTCACTGTGAAAGATTTTATCCAACAGCGTCGGCGCTGGATGCATGGCATTCTGTTAACAGCCCTCAGCAAGAAAATCCCGCTCCGATACAAAGTGGGTCCGATCCTAATGAGCTTCTCAGGCTGTGCCATGCCGCTAAACATGCTCCTGTTTCCACTGGGCATGATCTGGCCAATGCCGATGTCTCCATTCATCGCTGCAGTTTACAGCTTCATCATCGGCACCATCATCTATCTCTTCATCCTGGGAACCTTGCAGACATTTTGCGTCCAGCAGCATGGCGTTGTCAAATGTTGCCTTCTGACTGTGGCCACAATCTTGTGTGGACTTATAGCATGCGTTCTAGAGAATATTGCATCCATCCTGGTGTTTTGGACTCCACGAGTTTCCATAAAGACCTTCTACGTGGTGAACAAGGAAGTCCAAAGTGAATATGTAAAAGTTGTATGATAGTCTAGCATTATGGTTAATAATAGTATTAAATTATAATTTCCAGTGAAGTCTACAGTGAATGTATTAATAATCCAGTATTTTATTTAATCATCATCATCATCATCATCTAGAAGGTCCTTTGCTGAACGTCTCTCTCATCACGGTCTGCCTGAAAGAAACTCGGTTTCTCGCCAGTTCTCCCGCCTCATGTACTTTCATACTCAAGGAGTCACTTATATCCTGTGCCCATCTTCGTGTTGGTCGGCTCCTGCCCCTCCTTCCTGATACCATGCCTTCTGCTTTTTTTTTCCATCCGTCGTGGCGCTTGATCTGACCAAAATATTTCAGCGTCTCAGACAGAGGGTGCTGTTTATGAGCCAATCTTCCTTGATGTTCAGATCTTTCAAGATGTCAGTATTTCTCCTTTTTTTTTTTTTTTTTTTTTTTTTTGTCCAAGATATTCATTTTATTTAATACTAATGTTAAATTATGATTTTCATGCAAGTCCAAAGGGAATTTGTTTAATCAAATGTCAAAGTCTAACATTTAATTAATAATGACATTGACATTATATTTCCATGAAAGTCCAACGTCAGTATAATGATGCCATAAAAGATATCAATAAAAACGCAAAGTAGAGTTCAGCTCCACAATATCACAATCATAAAGGAGCCATGAACGTTGCTGCCAGAAAGCCTTCACTAGCTATTACATAAACAGACACTGTTGCAAACAAGAACACACAAAATAACTTATATAAAACGGTATTAACTAAGCCTACAGTACCTACCAGGTAGACGGGCGGAGACACCGAGGGTGGCAGTTTGTGGGGGAATTTATTGATAGTCTACTATTTTAGTGCAGGACCTGCCCTGGTCTAGCGGCTAGACGCTCGCCTGCGAATCAGAAGATCGTGCGTTCGAGTCCTGATAGAGGCCGGACATTTTTCAAAAATTATTTTGGCTTCCATGTTGACCCAGCCTTGAGTGGGTACCAGCTACAGTCCTGTGAAATAAAGGCGGCCGGCGTGATGCTGGCCACATTTCCCACCAAGTGCTGTTTGGTCTATAAAATATAGGTTTAGCCCTATATACCCAATACACCTGAAAGCGTGGAAAAGGGTCCTTTACTTACTGTCTTAGGAGCGGCTGGCTGGCCGAGTGGTTACAACGTCGGACTATCATGCGGAAGCCCCGGGTTTGACCCACAGTAAGGTGATGGAGTTTTTCTGTCAGTGGCACATCCTAACCTGTACAGTTTGTGGCGACAGCACTAGTCATGCCGCCCTAAATCCTTGGGTTCGCTACTCTACGTCGCCCTAACAAGTAGTAAAACAGAATGTAGTGACAGGTAGTTTTTTTTTTAAACAGTTTTAGCTAAGCATGCTGACTTTTTCAGCTCTAGACTGATGTTTTTTTTTTTTTCACTTTAATTTTCCTAATAAATTGTACTTCAACTGTCTCCATCCTTATGAGTTGTTTCTTCAACTATTTCCATCTAATCAGTTGTTACTTTAACTATTTCCATTTAATGAGTTGTTACTTGATTATTTCCGTCAAATGAGTTGTTATTTCAACTATCTTTATCCTAATGAGTAGCTACTTCAACTATCTCCATCTAATCAGTTGTTACTTTAACTGTCTCTATCCTAATAAATTGTTACTTTAACTGTCTGTATCCTAATAAATTGTTACTTCAACTGTCTCTAAACAAATGTTACATCAAGTGTATCTACCCTAATAGGTCGTTACTTCAACTGTCTCTAAACAAATGTTACATCAAGTGTATCTACCCTAATAGGTCGTTACTTCAACTGTCTCTAAACAAATGTTACATCAAGTGTATCTACCCTAATAGGTCGTTACTTCAACTGTCTCTAAACAAATGTTACATCAAGTGTATCTACCCTAATAGGTCGTTACTTCAACTGTCTCTATCCGAATACACTATAACTCTAACTGCCTCTGTCCGAATAAGTTGTTTTTGCTAACTATTACTATCCTAAGTATCTGTTGTTTCAATTTTCTTTATGCTGTTGTTACTTTTAGCTTTCTCTATCCTTATTGTTTTTAAAGTCCATGCCATGTGGCTTTAGCAGTCATGTCTATCCACAACCTTCTGTCTCCTGCACTTTCAATCAGCTTTGACACAGATGATCCTGCGTGCAATGATGTCAAAATCTCCAGCAGGTACAGGTAATTAACAGCTTGATAGATTGACTGCTGCTGCTCCTCTGGGTGGTGAGCTACTTTATGATAAAGCGGATATGATAAATGCTCTCTAGGATCAGATAAACAAGGCCATAGATCGGACAGAGCATCTATACATCAAGAGACTGATTCCACGGGAGTCTGTGCGGTGTTCAACAGCCAAGGGAAAAGACAAGCTGACTTGTAATTAATCACTTTGCAGCTGACAGCATTAGTGTAGAATCTCTTCGTTGGCTGCTGGGGACAAGGACGGAGCATGTGTGGGAATATCTTGAGTGCAGCTACGCCAATTCTTTATTCATTCATTCCTGGAGTAGTAGTAGTAGTAGTAGTAGTAGTAGTAGTAGTAGTAGTAGTAGTAGTAGTAGTAGTAGTAGTAGTAGTAGTAGTAATATTAGTATTAGTCATATTAGTAGTAGGAGCAGTAGTAGTAGTAATAGCAGCAGCAAGACTACAACCAACAACAATAATGTCGATAATAGCATCAGCAGTAGCTGAAATAGTTGCACTAGAGGTAGTAGTAGTAGTAGCAGCAGCAGCAGTAGTAGTTGTAGCATATCAGCAGCAACACTAACTCCAACACCAATAATGGCAGCAACAGCTGCAGCAGTACTGAGCAATACAGTTAGCTAAGTATGTTTGACATTAAGTTGCAGGACCAACCACAATGTTTTTTGACTGGTTTTACTTGCCAATTGTATGTTCAGTAATTCTAATTTCATCAGTTCCTGTTAAGCCTATCCACGTTATAATTGGGATATGTAGAGTTGCGTGTTATTTTTCACTATTTCATGGCTTATGTATTAATTGTGTAAGACTTAAGGAGTATAAATTGGTATGTTTGATATATTTTAATTGTAATTTTAAAAAGTTATAGTAATTGTGTAGTTAGTCTTTTGGTATCAAAGAAACGAATTATTCCTAAATGTGTAATAAAAGTCAATGGTGTTATTTTAGGACAAGTACATAAATTTAAGTATCTGGGCACATGGATAACATCAGATGGTAGATGCATAACTGAGAAAAGAAACATAAAAGGACAGGCAAAAACTGCATTTTATAAAATGAAGAACATCTTGTGCAATATATCCTTGTCATTGAGAGTTAGAAAAATAATTCTTGCTTGCTACATACATCCAGTTTTAACATATGACTGTGAATCCTGGACAATCGGTCAAACAATTTCTTGAGGCCTCACAGATGATTTTTTTTACAGAAGAATGCTTAGAATACCTTGGACAGCCAAAAAGAGCAACTGAAAGGTTTTGAAAGAGTCAAGAGCCAGAAGACAATTTATCACAGACATCAGAAGGAGACAGTCATAATTTTTCGGCCATGTTATGAGAAGATGGAAAATAGAACATGTTGTGACCACTGGAAAGATCTGTGGAAAGAGGGAAAGAGGAAGACAATGAGAGAATATTCTTGACAATCTTGTTGCATGGCATGAAGGTGTGTCGGCACGCGAACTGATACATGCTGCAGGAGATCGTGGACTGTGAAGAGGCATGATCGCCAACACCAGTCGGCATGGCACCTGATGATGATGAGTCAGTCTTTGCGAATATGTAAAGTGACGATCTCATATGCTCTTGTGGTGAACTGTTTTCCTCCTTCCCTGTATTTCACAGTAGGGGTATGCATACTACGGCCCCTTGGCCACAACTGGCCCACTGAACAATTTTGGTCTGGTCCACGAGGCTTGTATAAAATTACTATATAATAAATGGCCATTTGGCGGGGGGGGGGGGGGGGTGAATCTTACAAACTAATTAAGTTAGCCTGCTGATTTAGAAGTTGGGAGTACATAGTACATCTTTATTAATAGGGCTGTGTTTAAAACTCTTTTCGTCTACAATGGAGGTGGAGGCAGTCACTGCTGCCTGCTGCTGACTTGATTATCAGTTGTACACACTTGCCATAATTATAACTGACTCACAGAGCATGTTGAGAAAAGGTCTGTCCGGTGCAGAGCAACATGCATCGCTTCAAAGGTCCCGGGTTCGATATTTTCTCCAGGTCACACCAGTGTTTAAGGAAACGAGCAGGTGGCCGTATCTGCATCATTCGATGTTGTAGGCACAACATGTGCCGAGGCACAAATAGATCATTGCGGTATAGCAATACGAGGAGTTAATAGGGAATCTGACCGACGCTCAGAACGCAAGGGAAATTCGAGACGGACATAGTCAGATAGTTACTTGAACCATTGGAATTGGCATTCTTTATTTGCTTCTGAATATTGGGATAGAGCGCTTATGTGAGTGTCCTGAGTGCTGTTATGTCGATTCCTAAATTCAACATTCAACATGTGGACTGTTGTTCGTCCATCTCTTGATGCTGTTCTCCCACTTGTATCGTTGCTAACCTCTTGCTATCTTGCCCTCGCCTTTCCTTCCGGTATAATTTTTAAAAGTGCATTATATCCTTTAATGTAGCAAAAGTATTTAAATTGTCTCTGGTTTATTTCTTTCAGTAATTCTCTTTTCATTCGTAGTCTTTCCAGAAACTCAGAATTGGATACTTTTTGCTTCCATGAAAAATCCACATTTCCATAAACTCGATTTGATTTTCTAGTTGCCTGTTGAATGTCTAAGTGTCTGCGCCATACAGCAATGTTTAGTATACATATTATTTGATGAAAGTATATAAGAAAGACTTAGAGCCCCGGGTAAGCCAAGAACAAAATGAAAAGACAACAACAGAAAAACTGCAACAAACAGTGTCAGGTTAACATGCTCAAGGCTAACAGAAGAGCAAGAACCACAACTCTTATCTTCCTCGACACCCACAGGCGGTGAAAGAAAAAGTGTCGAAAACAGAAGACAAATGTTGCCATTACCCGGAACAGTCGATGTAATTAATAACGATTGCCTTGGTATGGGGTGATGAGAGTCAAACATTATATACAACTAGAAGAAAGAAATGAGTAGCGGCTGGTGGAGCGGTTACAACGTCTGGCTCTCGTGTGGGGGTCTAGGGTTTGACTTCAGGTAAGATAACAGGGTTTTACAAGGGGGGGGGGGGTAAACATCCTAACCTGCACAGTTCGTGGCAACAGCACCCGCCATGCGGCCATACATCCTCCTGCTCAAGACCCTCCTGTCTACACCGCCCTGAAATATGGTAAATGAGGCAGTGGTAACATTTGATAAGAAAGAAATAATATATACTGATGGTCTTTAGTGAGAAGTAAGAAGAGTAGGTGAAGTTTGATTGCAAAGGTGAATGGACTCTGCTGAAAAACTGAGCGCCTCGCGTACAGCGTTACTACGTCCAGTATGAGAATGGAGGTGGGGGCGGTAATAGCAGCTTTCCGATGGCTTGAGAGCATAACAGTCCGAGATTTTGTAGTTTTAACAGACTCACAGAGTGTGCATCGGACAATTGAAACTGGTGCCTGCGGGCAGGGTAGCTTGCATCATTTGATAATACCCGGATCAAGAGCAAATCATGGATTTTCTGCCCATTTTATTCAGGTGTACGAGGCATCGAGCAGGCTGATAAATTAGCTGCTGCCGCTCCTTTAGGCGGTGCGCTACTGTATGATAAAGCGGATGTAGCCAAGGCTATGTGGGATCAAATGGAGAATGCAAAGGACAGACAGGGAATCCATACAATGAAAGACTAAATTAACGGGGTTTGGGTTGGGCTTTGAGATTCTGAAAGATATTCCACAATGAAGTGGAAGCAAACGTGGAATTTTAATCAGGTTGCAACTGGGACAATTGGCATGTTAACTCTTCGATGGTTACTGAAGAATGCGGATGCAGGACGTGTGGTAATTACCCGAGTGATATTATCATTTCTTGATTCATTCATACTTTCATTCATTAATTTTTTAATGTAATGAAATGAGACGCACTGAGATATTTTTGATGACAAAAGAAAGAAAGTAAGAAGTTTTTTTTTTTTTTTTTGAAAAAGCTTATAAATTATGCATAAAAGCTAGCAAAGATCTGCTGTTGAGCGGGTAGATCACAAAAGCGGAGAGAAGTTATGCTAGATAGTCTAAGATGTCTGAGGTGGTTTGGCCATCTGACGAGGACTGTCACAGAGCGCCACACCGAAGAAGCATAATGCCGCTGTAATCAATCCCATAATGATCCAAAGGTCGGGGATTCGGGTCCTACCTTGTTTTTTTTTTTTTTTCAAAAATGACTTTGGCTCCCAGGTCGACCCAGCTTTAAATAGGTATCGCGCAACCAGTTACGGATGTTACGTTCGCAGTCGGAATGCATCTGCTTGAGAGGCGGTGAACCAACAATCTGCATTCAAATAACCCGGATTTGTAAAACGGATGTGCATGCAAGTATCGCGTTCTGGAACAAGATCAAAGTCCAGAAGTGGGCGAACAACCATAAGATTCCACTGACAGACAATGAACACGAAGAAAAAGCAGAATGGTAATATGAAAAATGAGTTGGCTGGACAGTGTAGCAATCTTCACAGTTGTCTGTCCTAGATTCGCTGACTTCCATGTTATTTTTCCTCATATATCGCATTAAGTGTTAGAAAGTGTTTGTATAATTTCCCCCAGGACTTCTACACAGTGTATCGATCGATCTTATGCCGAAATAAAAATGTCGTCAGTGTTATTTTGTCTAAGCTTTATGTGGCGCTTCAACTTCCTGTTTCTAGTTCTACATTTGTCTGTTGTTTTTCTATCAATATGGGTAACCGACGCAGTGTAGCAGGTAGATGTTCGCCTGAATCTGAAAGTCGTGGGCTCAAAAACCAACGTAGCCGAACTTGTGTGTGTGGTATATATATAAATATATACACACACACAGAAGTTAGTGACGTATCCTTTACAGGACGTTGCAGAACCAACCCCAGCATTCTTTGGCTGTTGTGGGTTTTCAAGGCAAATGTTACATTCAGTAGTTTGCCATTGCTGCTGAACGGTTAGGTCTCGGTACCACTGTCGAAACCAACGCAAGACAAATCATCTGCAACTGGAATCGAACCCGGCACCCTAACATTACGAAGCGCGTTCGCAACGACTAACCCATAGACGCCGATATACATACATACATTACAAAAATACATAACATACATTACATAACATACATTATATAATATACATTATATAATATACATTACATAACATACATTACATAACATACATTACATAACATACATTACATAACATACATTACATACATACATTACACACATACATTACATACACACATACACACATACATACATACATACATACATACATACATACATACATACATAAAATAGTTAATTCGTATGGCAATAAAGAGTTCAGTTGGCTCCTTATCTGTTGAAGCACTGTTTCCCTAAATTCTTGACAATCTTAACAATAATACTGAGGCTACTAATACAATGACTTTGTTAGAAAACGTTCGTTCATTAATAAGTCATGCAGAACTTCCCCCCCCCCCCATAACAATGTTTCATAAGCCAGGTGTCCTGTCTCAGCTGTTTGGCTTTATGTACATTCTTGACAAATGATTTCACAGTAGCTCGTCTTGCAGTACATACGGGTGCGAATTCTTTTTCTTAGTGTTGAAAATAATCATATAAAAGGTCGATTTCAGAACGAAATGCTTGAAATGGTTAAAATGTTTCATTTTCCGAAACAAATTGTTGTCTGTTTCTTAGCGTTGGTCAGCTTTTGATTGTTCGTCCCCTTCCAGAACTTGAGCTCTACATTCATATCTGTTATACAGACCTGGCTTATTTGTACGCAGACTGTTGGTTTCTCGCCTCTCAGACAGATGCACTCAGACTTTAAAAAAATAAAAACGCCTAATTTGCTCCTGTTACGACATGCCAGTGGGGGTAGTCAGTCTGTTTTCTCGCCCCACCCACCCCAAAAAGGTCACCCTAAAACACACACGCGGATCATACTTACTAACGTGTGATGCTGACCCCCATAGACCTGACTGTCGATTGGCTCGCCGGTAGACGACTTTATCGCTGGTTGGGACAGTATTTGGGTCTGTTTCCTTCGATCGCATCCACACTGCAGGAATTCTTTTCATGGCTCTTGGCGGCGAGCAATGCTAAGCTCTTAACTGGCGCACATAAACTAGCCATAATTATAACCTAAAACACCCCCATTTTAATTGCTGGTTGAATCTGACGACTTTTTTTTTTCAACCCAACAAAGCAAAAAGTTACAGGTGATTCCAGTGCACTTTGGGATGTTGAAAGGGTGTGTTGTTGTGGATCTAGATGATGATGATCACTCTTTTTCATCAAGTATGAGTACGAAAATGACTGATGAGGCCGATGTGGGCCCGAAAAGTTCTTGGACAGTGAGGACAGGGAATGAGCGTTGTGCCAGGAAAGGGGTTTCCTGTAGCTGAAAGGGTATCTGAGATTTAATCTGTTGGCTTGTGATTCTGATTGAGATTTTTAATCTCAGAGCAGACAGACCTTAAAGGATGTCTACGTTGATACCACGTTGAAAATACCGGTTCTCGTCCGATCACCGAAGTCAAGCAACGTCGGGCGTGTTTAGTACTTAAATGGGTGACCGCTTGGGAACAGCACGTGTTGTAGACGCTCTCTAGCGAAGTTGGTTAAACCTGAATTTCGCGGCGGCCGGGTGACGAACTCCTTGTGGTCCGGGTTCACTCCCGGGGGTAGGCAGAAAAGCCACATTTCTCCCAGATTAATGGTACCTATAATGGAATCAAGGCCGAAGGGTTGCGATATCCATAGTACCGAGCCAAAGGGTTTAGTATCTTTTCTGCTTCTAAAACTCGCTGAACAGATGCTAAATAGTTTGCTTCTGATAACTGGCGATACTCACCAAAGCGAGCTTCTAATTTGTCAGTCTGCAGCTTTCCAAGAAGTATAAAACTGGCTTCTTTAGCTGCAAACAGATATTTGATTAAAGAAAGCACTGCGGTCACAGTATGCAGCAGGGGACTGTGTGTTTCCTTGGTCAGTTTTCCTTTACAGCCAGTCAGCCTGACCCATTTTCTCAACCATTCAGCAAACTGTTCAAGATAATCTACTTGTTCATCATTATTTGACAATATGTGATTTGAGAAAAGTTCAATGTCGTCTTACCTTTAAATTTACTTTTCACAGGCTACCATCTCAGGATGCCCTCAGTAAAATCTGCTTTTTCATTAGTGCCCAGTAGATGCAGAAGCTACATTGTATTCACTAAAATTGCAAAAGCAAGAGGAACGTTCTGTCAGCCCGTGCTGGAGGGACAGATGGCTTGTAGGAAAGTTTAGGTGTCATTTTTGCCAAACCGCTTTGCTCGATACAATACAGTTGGCAATTTATGTTTCAAATCTGTTGGCTGTGTTTGAGACCTGTATTGACAGTTTATGTTACAAATCTGTTGGCTGTGTTTGAGACCTGTATTGACAATTTATGTTACAAATCTGTTGGCTGTGTTTGAGAACTGTATTGACAGTTTATGTTACAAATCTGTTGGCTGTGTTTGAGAACTGTATTGGCACTTTATGTTACAAATCTGTTGGCTGTGTTTGAGAACTGTATTGGCACTTTATGTTACAAATCTGTTGGCTGTGTTTGAGAACTGTATTGACAGTTTATGTTACAAATCTGTTGGCTGTGTTTGAGACCTGTATTGACAGTTTATGTTACAAATCTGTTGGCTGTGTTTGAGAACTGTATTGGCAATTTATGTTACAAATCTGTTGGCTGTGTTTGAGAACTGTATTGACAGTTTATGTTACAAATCTGTTGGCTGTGTTTGAGAACTGTATTGACAGTTTATGTTACAAATCTGTTGGCTGTGTTTGAGAACTGTATTGACAGTTTATGTTACAAATCTGTTGGCTGTGTTTGAGAACTGTATTGACAGTTTATGTTACAAATCTGTTGGCTGTGTTTGAGAAC